>JASDQU010172647.1:21046-34892 GCA_032191745.1 Picea mariana
ATGGCCACAACCAGACTATCCCACGAGTCTGGTAAAGAACACAACAAACTGATACATTTATCTTCATCTGAAATTTTAATATCAACAGATACTAACTGACTTACCACAGTATTGAAGGCGTTCAAATGCTCTACCACCGAGTCTCCATCTCTCATCCTCAAGTTATAGAGCTTCTTTCTCAGGAATAGTTTATTTACCAGGGACTTAGACTAATACAACTTCCCCAACTTTTCCCATAAATCTTTGGCTATAGCTTCCTCTGACACATTCAGTAATACTGAATCGGAGAGACATAGTCGAATTGTGCTCTTTGCCTTCTGATCCATTTTTTTCCAGTCATCTGGAGAAGTTCCTATAGGTGCCGTACCTGGATCTACCGCGATCCACTGATCTCTATCCACCAAAAGATCTTCCATCTTGAGCTTCCACAGCTCAAATCTTTTCCCATTAAACTTCTTGATCTCCATCTTCGAATTGCTTGCCATTTCTTTTCACCTGAAAAACAATATCAAAAATCTCCCACTATAACAAGGCTTATCACAGTCCCGAGCCAAACCCTTGACGACAAAGGCGTCCCCCTAAAGCCAATAAAGCTCTGATACCAAATGTAAATTCTAACCTTGTACAATATCTACTGCAAACTGATATTCAAAAAAGAACAGAAAAGATACAATGGAAAATACAAACATTACACAGAGATTTTCCACCTGGAAACCCAAACCGGGAAAACCAACATATATTATATTGATACACATTGTGTTACATTGTTTACAATATAATATACATATAGGAGCTAGTGGCATCCAAAACCCTAACCCAATGACTTGGATTAGTCCAAAACCCTAATTCCTTAACCGGAACTAGAAAACCATCGGCAAAAAACCATGTGTTGAAAACCACCTAATATCATGTGGTCTTGGTAATATGTCGTCCCAGAAATATGTCGTCCCGGCGAAAATATGTCGGCCCGGAAATATGTCGGCCCGACAAAAATATGTTGGCCCGAAAAAAAAAAATTCGGGGGCGCTTCCCACGAACCCCCGCGCAGGGGGCTCCGCCCCCCTCTAACCCCCCTGCATGCCTGGCATAGGCGCTCAGACACTACTACTCTTGCAAAGAATATAACACATACCCAACAGTTTGCTTCGTCATGAAATTTCCCTCCGACCCTAAGTCAAGGACTACATAATCTATATCATACTCTCTGATTTGAGCATTCAAGTGTAGTTCTTTATCTTTGCTTCTCTTTTTAGAGACTTGGTGTAATTCTCTATTTAGCAAGGGGTCTATATTTCCTATCTTGTACTGTCTGATTAAATTTTGTAGTTCTTGTACAATGCTTTCATCCTGAATCAACTTAATACAAGTATATAAGAATTCCATGAGCTTTCTTACCTCTTTTCCTTCTCCTGGAAAATCAGATTGATCAAATTCCAGAGGAATTACACATTCTCTTACTTCTAGTTGTGTCTTTGATGAAGAGCTTTGGTCTCTCTTGAATTCTTTTCTTAACTCCTCAAATATTTGTTTTTCTTTCTTCGCATCAAACACTTGTGTCTTCTCTATAGCTTTCCTAACTCCTGATTCTTCTGTAGTCTTTCCTTGGGTTGCCCTGTCTTCTCCTGTAATAGTGCCTCCTCTAGTGATAACAAGGAATCTAGGGTCCTCTCCGTGAGGTTGAGCATATATCAGCTGCACTTACGGGTTTTGTTGAGGTCCTCGTCTCTCCTGAAGTTTGGCTAGCAGCACAAGACAATATTTGATAACATGTTTGAATGAGCTGAAGTAGCTACGAGTGGTACAGGGGTTCTGGAAGTCCCTTTCTAAGTGTCTTGGTTGCACATAGTTATAACAAATGATTTGGCCCCTACCTCCTCCTCTTCTTCTTCCTAAGAATCCACCAAGAGGGTTGAAGTTTCCTCTTCCTGGAGAGTTATACTACGTAGTGCCTCCTTCTTGTTGTACTTCACATTGAATTTTGTATATATCGCTTGATCTTTCATGGATGAGGTCGTAATCCATACAATCCATTTCATCATGTCCTACCGACTTACAAAACGTGCAATACAAATTTGTGGGTATTTGAACATGTTTTTTCATGTAGTAGCATTCACCGGGGAGATGTCTATTTCTACATATCTTGCACCATGGTAAGGTAACTTTCTTTAAAGGACTTGGGGCTCCAAAGGCCAAGTATTCATGAAATAGGGAACAATGCTCCTTGTCATGGCCTTCTGATTTGCATCTAATGCACCAAATATCTTCTCTTTTATCATTTACCTTGTCTTTCTTCATATCTTCGAAATGAAGAGATAAACTAGTTAGCTGACTCGGTATTTGACTCATACCTGAGATGGATTTTCCCATAGGGGATGATTCTAACTTCATGTCAATCTCCAACATCTCTACCTGCGAAGAAATATTTTGTTGCATCAGAGGAAATCTGATGTGTGGTAAGAGGTCATCAATGAACCATTCCTTGTTCTGCTCATCTGGGATCTGAAAATGCAAATCACTTGTCAAGGTCTTAAATATATGATCAAACTCCCACACAGGTTGAAATATTTGCTTCTTGATTTATTTTAGTTTTGTAATGCACTATGAATCTGACTTAGGTTTCTTGAATTCAAAAATTAGAGTAGTCTTAATGTCATTCAATGGTTTCGGTGCAATTCCTTGGAAAAATTTCATGTACCAGCTCAGTGCGCGATATCTCAGGGTAGTACTGAACTAAGCTCATTTAACGACTTCATTGGTGATATGTTTAATACTCCATACAACTTCACATAGAAACTAGTGTTGATTAGGATATTCAGATCCATCTCCTCTAAAGGTGGGTAACCTAATCTCATCTACCATAGATCTTCCTAGGTTTCCTGACTGAATATGTGGTGGAATACTAGTGACAGTGATCAAAGTGCTTTGGTGACTCTGATTACTCTGATTGCTTAATGTTGTTGAAACAACATGAGGAATAATAATACTTGCTTCAACAGTCAGTGCAGTTCCTAAAGTTTCTGGCTCTTCTCGGCAAGGTTCCTCAACTTTCCATTCCACTTCCCTAGTGGATTATGAATGCTCTTCGTCTGTCAGATCTTCCTCTTCTCCACTGTAGAAACCCTCATCCCCATATTTCTTCTTAAACAAGTTCACAAGAGGGACTTCTCTGAACACTCTTCTACTTCGCGTATGTCCAACCTCTGTGTCGGTGTCGCTGTCCGAGTTCTTAAACATTAGCCTCTTCCAATCTGACCAACTACTGTATCTTCAAGATATTCTTCTCATGCAATAGCATCTTGATCTTCAACTTCAAAATGTGTAAAATGTTTCCTCTGGGTCCCTTAAATAATTACCTCTTGGCTTGACTATATGACTCTACTCTGTCAACAACAAACTCAGTGATATACCCTCCAATGGTACTATCAAACTAGTGATCTACTACTCTTGACACAGTGTTATCAAATCTCTTGACCTTTTTGATCAGCGCTGACATCCAAACCACAGGTGGTCTAGATTTGATCTCAAATTGGGTGTCTTCTAACCTATCTAGCCACTCGTATAACTCCTAATGAATTCCTCCAAAGAAAATCTCATGTATATCAGTAAAGATATATCTTCCCAAACAATCCTCTATACTAAGATTAGGGTTCTTGTTATGGACTAGAGTGAAGTCATTTTATTGATATTCTATCAACTTCAGAATATCTATCTTCGATGGAAGCCACCTTGACATTCCCTCAAGAATATTCCTGTCTCAACAACAGAACCATTTGTTGGAACAGGGGCAGACCCGAGGCTCATCTCTAACAGTGCACCAACAAGCCCTAACTACTGGCCCTTTTAGAAACACCTGTGAAGCAGATGCAGTCTCACCCGAAGTAGCTATAGGGGGTTGTAGGACACAAGTGTCTACAACCAAAGGAAATGCAAAGTGGATTCACAAAAACAACACACAAGCACCTAGTTATTCTTTACCTTCCTTAAACCTACTGCGCAAGTTATATTTTAGATCTAACACAATATCACAATAGAAACATATCAAATGACAAAGAACACAACATCAATCACACATAACACAAGATATACATGGTTCACCCTCTCCCTAGGGCTATGTCCATAAAATTGTTCTTTAGAATATATTAAGATGAAAGCATACAGTTCTTGTCTGCACTCTTAGCTAGCATATCTTATCTCTTATCTATTCTCTCCTTCCCTCCTTCCCTACACACCCAGCTGCAGGGTCGATCTTCGCACCCAACTGAAGATCTTACAATACTAGAAGGCTCTCACACCCAACACTTCTCTGTCACACAGTAGTACTCACTCAATCACACAATAACAATGAACTCTCAACCAACTTAGTACCAACCCATCCCATGTCCTTTAGAACTTTATTTATCTCTCAGACACACTTAGGTTGAAACCTAAGTTTCAAAACCCTATTTACCAAAACCCTAGGTGTCGAAAACCCTAGGTCAACTTAAACCGCATTTTCAGGGCTTTGCTAGCATGTTTTTCCTTCCTTCTCACACGGTTCTACAAAGAATCCAATGATGGTTTTCTCTTCTTGTTGATTTTTCCATGATCCATATTCCTTGTTGATCTTTCATCCTTGATCTCCTCATCCAATGAATTTATTTCTCTTACTTCACACCATCTTTTCTTTTCTTCTGCTCAGTTCGACCCAACATCAGTCATTGTGTCTTTTGCATAGTTCACATTTCATCTTTTCTTATTTATTATCCACTTACTTCCATACCCAAGGGCCAACACATGTGCTCCAAATGGATATCATATGCAAAAGTTACAACCCTAGGAAGTTGATGTACTAACTTACCCAAATGGGGGCCCATATGACTTTTGGCGCTTCATCTCACAGGGTTAGGTTTATTGGATATCTAGGTTTTGTGACATTCCTTTTTATTGTAAAAGATGCCTTCAGAGCCTCATTTTAATCATATTCTTGCGAATTAGAACAACCATCAAATCTCTTCTCAGAGATAAGCGACCACCATTCCAACACGCTTGTTTTCCGCTGCATTTTAGAGTTTCATCTTATTTCCTTATTGAATAGAAAACCAGTTTTATTGTATCTCTGTTATTCTGTGTTAAGCATCTTTTAATAATCTGTATTCATTTCGTTCTTCTATAAAATCTGGATCAAAGGGATAGTAGGAACAAGATTTGAGGGACTCCATTACAAGTTTTAGGACAAGATTGGATTATATTAGGTTCCTTGTGTATTTACTTGTTGTAACATTTTATTTAAGATCTCCAATATCTATCTATATCTCTAACTGGATTTTCCCATGGGGGGTTTTCCAGGGTCATGTTGACCAAAAACATGATGTGTTCATTTGTCATGCAGGGTTAGTGATTTTTATCTTGTTTTAGTTATTAAAGATCCTAGAGGAGTGTTGTATACTTTTAGGTTTATGCATGTGCTAACATAGGTTAAGAAAACACTTGCAAGGGCACCTTAAAAGAGCATCTAGACACCATCTTAAAGGAAAATTTTGGGGTAGAATATATCAGACTTGTTTTCTGCCCTAAAACATCAGCAAGGAATTTTTTTTTATCTGAAACTTAGAGCCCATCAAGATGTCAAGGACATGCCAATTAGGCATCCATCATAGTTCCTAAAAAATATGCATGGTAATAGAGACTTGGTGGCTAAGAGTTTGATGATTTGTGAGCATACAATAGGAAGTGTTGTGAAATTGTTTTGGACATTTTTGGACAACCTCTTTTCACACCTGTGCTGATAGGAGTGAGGATATACTCTTTTTCATTATTTAGCTTCAATTTTAGTTTTAGTGGATAACCATGTCGGTGTCTTAAATGAGGGCAGAGGATAGGATATTCAGAGCTAGAAAATGGTCCCCTTGTAAGACCAGGATTATATTTTTCTTGGAGTATCTTGAACTATGGGTTACAGTTAAAGCTCTAGTGGTTATTTCTCCCATCACTACTCCCTTGTTGATATAAAATTTCAAGAAGAGGAACACCAAGGCTAAGAGGACTATCTATGATGCAACGAGAGACCATGTCATACCCCATTTGAGTTGGAAGGAATATTCCTTTGATATGTGGGCCTCATTGTGAAATCTCTACCAGAGTCCTAATCAAAACTAGAAGATGGTTCTGTAGGAGAATCTCAAGAGAATTTAGATTCTCAATTCAGTGTCAGTGAAATCATATCTTGGGATATTTACAAAGACTTGAAATGTGTTGGAAACAATTGGGGATTTTTCGATCCTAATTTTTTGGAGAGGAAAACCTTCAACAGATTGTCCAAAACTTGGGGTTCATTTGTGCGATGAACTATGGCCAGGGAGCTCATGCCCAGTTAGGAGAGACTCTGGGATGACTTCGTACAAGAGGATTTGAGGTGAAACTTTGAATCTTCAGGATAAACAATGTATTGTAGAGGGTGATGGGGATATTTCTCATTGTCCAAAGGGTAAGAATAAGGTTGGCAAGGGTTATAGAAAAAGTCCCAAGGGAGGGGCCAAGCCACACCAGAGTGGCAATGGGAAACAAAGATACATGAGTAAATTGAGATGCTTTGATTGTGGAGAGATGGGGCACTATGCTAGATATTGTCCCAAGAAGAAGAATAATAAGAAGAAGTAGGATGGTATTGCAGTGACAACAGAGGAGGAGGAGTTCACTATTCATTTTGAGAGGGAGTGTGCTTTTTTCAATTTATGTTTATTAGTTGATACACCATCCATTGGTTGGTGCTCAGATAGAGTTGAGGAGGTGCCAAAAATTTAAAGTGTTGTATCTCATGGGATTTAGACTCAGTTTTTTAGGATACCATCTTCAGGGGTGGCTGGTCCACCTGGTAAAATTCAGGTTTAGAGTAGCCGAGTAGAAAAACAATTGGTGTAGTGGCTTCAAAGCATCATATATTGATGATTGTGAGAAAGGTGCCAGAGAGTCTTGAGACTTAGTAGGATACAGAGATGATGAAATTAGTTTTCGATTCCACTTCACGTGGAAGTCACTTGGTGAGAGACCAAGGTGAGGATCTTGGTGAGATTTCAAGATCAAGATACTCTTGGTGAGATGCCAAGATCAAGATATTTGGTCGAGCATATTAGAGTTAAATGAAACTTTTGATGATCAAGGTAATCCATACTCACCGAGTATTTTCCAACATGAAATAGTGTCCACTATAGGGATGCGATTCGATGGGTTAATGACACTTTCCTCGGTAAAACAGAGTGTTTATATTTGGGTACCTTGGAAAGTAGGCCTTTTTTTTGCGAGTCTATAAACACAAAGGGGGAGACTATTACCCTTAATACTTTACTTCATGTTCTAATTTCACTTTGACTTACGAGATTTAAGTCAAAACTGAAATATGTCACTTAATTCATAAAGTGACAATTAATTCACTTTGTGGGTGAGTTAATGGACATAAAAAAAACTAAGGAAAGTTGAGAGGCAAGTGCAAGCTACCTTGAGGAAGATTTCATGGAGTCTTGAGGCTCGAGATAGATGGAGGGAAAACCAAGTTAGTGGGGGTGCAAGTATAGAGGAAGAAAAAGGGTTTGAGGGTGCACAATATAGTGTAGTCACATCCAAGGAGAGGAGGCACAAAGTTTGTGAGAGGGAACTTTTGTTATTGGAGGTAACATGTTTGTACGTTGGATAATTTGCTAGAGGTGAGGATTTCTTTCTCTTACTTCGCACCATGTTTTCTTCTCTTCTGCTCACTTCAACCCAGAATCAGTCACCGTGTCTTCCACGCAGTTTGCATTTTGTCTTTTATTATTTATTCTTCACTTAATTCCATACCCAAGGGCCAACATCTGTGCCCAAAATGTTACGACCCCAGGAAGTTGATGTAATAACTTACCCAAACCGGGGCCCATATGACTTTTGGCACTTCATCTCCTAGAGTTAAGTTTTTTGGATATCTAGGTTTTGTGACATTCCTTTTTATTGTAAAATATGCATTTAGAGCCTCATTGTAATCATATTCTTGCGAATGAGAACAAACATAAAATCTCTTCTCAGAGATAAGGCACCACCATTCCAACAAGCTTGTTTTTTGTTGCATTTTACAGTTTCATCTTATTTCCTTATTGAATATAAAACCAGTTTTAGTGTATCTCTGTTATTCTATGTTAACAATCTTTTAATAATCTGTATTCATTTTGTTTTGCTATAAAATCTGGATCAAAGGGCTAGTAGGGACAAGATTTGAGGGTCTCCACTACAAGTTTTAGGACAATCTTAGATTATATTAGGTTCCTTGTGTATTTACTTGTTGTAACATTTTATTTAAGATCTCCAATATATATCTATATCTGTAACTGGTTTTTCCCATGGGGGGTTTTCCATCGTCATGTTGACCAAAAACATGATCTGTTCATTTGTCATGCAGGATTAATGATTTTTATCTTGTTTTAGTTATTAAAGATCCTAGATAAGTGTTGTATATTTTTAGGTTTATGCATGTGCTAACATTGGTTAAGAAAACACTTGTAAGGGCACATTAAAAGAGAATCCAACCATCATCTTAAAGGAAAAATTTTGGGTAGAATATATCAGACCTATTTTCTGTCCTAAAACATTAGCAAGGACAATTTTTTTATCTAAAACTTCGAGCCCAACACAATGTCGAGGACATGCCTATTAGGCAGCCCTCATAGTTCCTAAAAACTCTGCATGGTATTAGAGCCTTGGTGGCTAAGAGTTTGTTGATTTGTGAGCATAAAATGGGCAGTGTTGTGGGACTATTTTGGACAATTTTGGAAGACCTTGTTTCACACCTTTGTTGATAGGAGTGAGGCTATACTGTTTTTCATTATCTAGCATCAATTTTAGTTTTAGTGGCCAAACATATCAGTGTCTTAAATGAGGGCAGAGGATAGGCTAGTCGAAGCTAGAAAATGGTCCCCTTGGAAGACCAAGATTATATTTGTCTTGGAGGATATTAAACTATGGGATACATTTAAAGCTCTAATGGTTATTCCTCCTATCACTGCTCCCTTGTTAGTAGAAAATTTAAATTAGAGGAACACCAAGGCAAAGAGGACTATCTGTGATGCAATGAGAGACCATGTCATACCCCATTTGACTTGGAAGGACTATGCCTTTGATATGTGGGCCTCATTGTGCAAGATCTACTAGAGTCCTAATCAGAACCAGAAGATGGTTCAACAGGAGAATCTCAAGAGAATTTAGATTCTCAATTCAGAGTCAGTGATATCATATCCTGGGATATGTACACAGACTCGAGATGAGTTGGGGATTTTTAGATCCTGATTTTTTGGAGAGGAAAACTTAAACAGATTCTCCAAAACTTGGGGTTCATTTGTGTTAATCATTCTGGAAAGAGAGCTCATTCCTGGTTGGGAGAGACTCTAGGACGAATTTGTACAAGAGGAGTTGAGGTGAAACTCTGAATCTTCAGGACTACAATGTATTCCATAGGGTGATGTGGATCTTTCTCTTTGGTCAAAGGGAAAGAATAAGGTTGGAAAGGGTGATAGAAAAGGTCCCAAGGGAGGGGCCAAGCCACACGAGAGTGAAAGTGGGAAAGAGAGATACATGAGTAAATTGAGATGCTTTGATTGTGGAGAGATGGGGCACTATGATAGATAGTGTCCCAAGAAGAAGAAGAATAAGGATAAGTAGGAAAGTACTGCAGTGACAACAGAGGAGGAGGAGTTCACTACTCATTTTGAGAGGGAGTGTGATTTTGTCAATTTTTTTTTATTATTTGATACACCATTCAGTGGTTGGTGCACAGATAGAGTTGAGGAGGTGCCACAAATTTAGAGTGTTTTATCTCATGCGATTCAGACTCAACTTTTGAGGACACCATTTTCAGGGGTGGCTGGTCCAACTGGTAAAATTCAGTTTTAGAGTATGCCAAGTGGACAAAAATTTGGTGCAAGGGCTTCAAAGCATGAGATATTGATGTGTGAGAAAGGTGCCAGAGATGCTTGATACTTACTTGGATACGGAGACGATAAAATTAGTTTCAGATTCCACTTCAGGTGGAAGTCACTTGGTGAGAGACTAAGGTGAGGATCTTGGTGAGATCTCAAGATCCAAATACTCTTGGTGAGATTCCAAGACATATACTCTTGGTGAGATTACAAGCTATGAGACTCTTGGCTATATTCTAAGAGAGAGACCCTTGGTGAGATGCCAAGAGATGAGATTCTTGGTGAGATGCCAAGAGAGAGATACTTGGTGAGATGCCAAGGTTGAGATCTTTGGTGAGATGCTAAGATCAAGATCTTTGGTCGAGCATATCAGAGTTAAATGAAACTTTTGATGATCAAGGTAATCCATACTCATTGAGTATTTTACAACATGAAATAGTGTCCACTGTAGGGATGTGATTGGAGAGGTTAATGACACTTTCCTTTGTAAAAGGGAGTGTTTATATTTGGGTACCTTGGAAAGTGGGCCCATTTTTTTTGCGAGTCTATAAACACAAAGGGGGAGACTATTACCCTTAATAATTTACTTCATGTTCTAATTTCACTTTGACTTACAATATTTAAGTCAAAAGTGAAATATGTCACTTAATTCATAAAGTGACAATTAATTCACTTTGTGGGTGAGTTAATGGACATAAAGAAAACTAAGGAAACTTGAGAAAGTGGGTTTTCTATGTGATATTTTTGAGATTAAATCTAACCTATTGATTAGACATGGCTATATTGAATATAGGCCATTGGTATTTTAGGTTTCGCCAAAGAGAGGCTAAACTAATGAAAAGGGTAAGCATGAGGCTTATTCTTTACTTGAGAAAGTTGAGAGAAGAGGAAGAGAGGAAGTGAGGGCTTGGAGAGGCCAAAGGAGGCACACTTGTGGAGGAGGGCACAAGCTACCTTGAGGAAGATTTCATGGAGTCTTGAGGATCGAGCTAGATGGAGGGAACACCAAGTTAGTAGGGGTGCAAGTATAGAGGAAGCAAAAGGGTTTGAGGGTGCGAAATATAGTGTAGTTGCATCCAAGGAGAGGAGGCATAAAGCTTGTGAGAGGGAAATTTTGTTATAGGAGGTCACATGTTTGTATGTTGGATAATTTACTACAGACGAGGATTTCTTAGAGATAAGCCACCACTGTTTCATCACACTTGTTTTCCGCAGCATTTTATAGTTTCATCTTATTTCCTTATTGAATAGAAAACCAATTTTACTGTATCTATGTTATTTTGTGTTAAGCATATTTTAATAATCTGTATTCATTTCATTTTTCTATAAAATCTGGATCAAAGGGATAGTAGGCACAAGATTTGAGGGACTATGTTACAAGTTTTAGGACAAGATTGGATTATATTAGGTTCATTGTGTATTTACTTGTTGTAACATTTTCTTTAAGGTCTCCAATATATATTTATATCTCTAACTGGTTTTTCCCATGGGGGATTTTCCAGGGTCATGTTGACCAAAAACATGATGTGTTCATTTGTCATGCAGGCTTAGTGATTTTTATCTTGTTTTAGTTATTAAAGATCCTAGAGGAGGGTTGTATATTTTTAGGACTATGCATGTGCTAACATTGGTTAAGAAAACACTTGCAAGGGCACCTTAAAAGAGCATCCAACCACCATCTTAAAGGAAAAATTTGGGGTAGAATATATCAGAGTCTATAAAATTTTTGCGAGTCTATAAACACAAAGTGGGAGACTATTACCCTTAATACTTTACTTCATGTTCTAATTTCACTTTGACTTACGAGATTTAATTCAAAAGTGAAATATGTCACTTAATTCATAAAGTGACAATTAATTCACTTTATGTGTGAGTTAACGGACATAAAGAAAACTAAGGAAACTTGAGAAAGTGGGTTTCATAAGTGATATTTTTGAGATTAAATCTAACCTATTGATTAGACATGGCCAGATTGAATATAGGCCATTGGTATTTCAAGATTTGTCCAAAGAGAGTCTAAAGTAGGGAAAAGGGTAAGGATGGGGCTTATTCTTCACTTGAGAGAGTTGAGAGAAGAGGAAGAGAGGAAGTGAGGGTTTGGAGAGGCCAAAGGAGGCACACTTGTGGAGGATGGCACAAGATACCTTGAGGAATCTTTCATGGAGTCTTGAGGCTCGAGCTAGATGGAGGGAACACCAAGTTAGTGGGGGTGCAAGTATAGAGGAAGAAAAAGGGTTTGAGGGTGCACAATATAGTGTAGTCACATCCAAGGAGAGGAGGCACAAAGCTTGTGAGAGGGAACTTTTGTCATAGGAGGTAACATGTTTGTGTGTAGGATAATTTTCTAGAGGCACAGCTTTATTTCTCTTACTTCACACCATATTTTCTTCTCTTTTGCTCACTTCGACCCAGCATCAGTCACTGTGTCTTCTGCGCAGTTCACATTTCGCCTTTTTTTCTTTATTCTTCACTTAACTCCATACCCAAGAGTCAGCATGTGTGCCCCAAATGGAGATCATATGAAAATGTTATGACCCCAGGAAGTTGATGTACTAACTTACCCAAACCGAGGCCCATATGATTTTTAGCACTTCATCTCCTAGGGTCAGGTGTTTTGGATATCTAGGTTTTGTCACATTCCTTTTTATGGTAAAAAATGCCTTCAGAGCCTCATTGTAATCATATTCTTGCGAATGAGCACAACCATCACATTTCTTCTCAGAGATAAGGCACCACCATTCCAACAAGCTTATTTTCTACTGCATTTTACAGTTTCAACTTATTTCCCTATCGAATAGAAAACCAGTGTTTATGTATCTATGTTATTCTGTGTTAAGCATCTTTTAATAATTTGTATTCATTTTGTTTTGCTATAAAATCCAGATCAAAGGGATAGTAGGCACAAGATTTGAGGGACCCCACTACAAGTTTTAGGACAAGCTTGGATTATATTAGGTTCCTTGTGTATTTACTTGTTGTAACATTTCCTTTAAGATCTCCAATATATATCTATATATCTAACTGGTTTTTCCCATAGGGGGTTTTCCATGGTCATGTTGACCAAAAACATGATGTGTTCATTTTTCATGCCAGATTAGTGATTTTTATCTTGTTTTAGTTATTAAAGATCCTAGAGGAGTGTCGTATATTTTTAGGTTTATGCATGTGCTAACATTGGTTAAGAAAACACTTGTAAGGGCACCTTAAAAGAGAATCCAACCATCATCTTAAAGGAAAAATTTGGGGTAGAATATATCAGACCTGTTTTCTGTCCTAAAACATCAGCAAGGACAATTTTGTTATCTAAAACTTAGAGCCCAAAAAGATGTCGAGGACATGCCTATTAGGCGGCCCTCATAGTTCCTAAAAACTCTGCATGGTATTAGAGCCTTGGTGGCTAAGAGTTTGTCGATTTGTGAGCATATAATGGGTAGTGTTGTGGGACAGTTTTGGACATTTTTGGAAGACCTCGTTTCACACCTGTGTTGATAGGAGTGAGGCTATACTGTTTTTCATTATTTAGCATCAATTTTAGTTTTACTAGCCAACCATGTCAGTGTCTTAAATGAGGGCTGAGGATAGGCTAGTGTTAAGAACCAAACATCAATATAGCATAGAAAAACCTTTGGAAAAGTACTCAACACCTTGAAAAAGAGATAATTTCAGATAATAATCCTCTTCGAGGGGGCAACCTCCTTTTACCCCATTTAAATGTTCAAGTACAAGATGATTCAAAATGAAAATGTCTCCTTGGTATATATAGGAGACTAGGAGGTATAATTACAACTAATGGCCTAAAGCCGACATAAATAAAATAACATTACTAATATAATATGCCCTAATTAAGGGTTAATGAGCCAATATTAGGGCTTAACATGCCCCTCCCCTTGAGACAAGTGTTGTCCGCAATGCTTGAGTAACTCTCGATGCTT
>JASDQU010172648.1:0-20946 GCA_032191745.1 Picea mariana
TATGTTATTCGCAGGAAAAGTTTATTGCGAGGTAGTGGACTTGAGGTACTTAAAGTCCCGAAATGAGTAGGTACTCATATCAAGCCTCTCACAATGAAAAAGGTAATGAAAAAGTAATCTATGGACTCGAAATATAAGAGCTCATAAAGGTATAAAATCCCATTAAAAAAATTCGGATAAAAACTCTCAAAAGTACAATAAATAGATCATTTTGTTAAAAAACAATAAAAAATAAAAGTCTCTCTCTAAGAATAGCCATATGTACAATAGCTTGCCTAAACCCCTTTACCCTCCTCCTTGGCCACAATAAATCCTTTTCTCACCTGATCATAGACGTCTAATCAATGAAATTTCCTGAGAATGGAGGGGTCTCGCTTCGGTCATTGGAAACTCTCGAACATATTTGCAGGAAAGAGAGCAGGTTGTGTTTTTCGTTTTTAACTCTGGCTTGATAGTAAACATGTCTAGGTTAATCCTAACCTTATTATTTATCCTAACAGGAATAATTGATTGGTTTTGATCAAGGAAGTTCCCTAGACTAAAGGTAAAAAAATTTTTGTTAAGAAGTCCTCTGAAACCCTTGATTTTTTAGGGCAGGTGAGAAGATTGACCCATAATGATTTAAATGAGTTTAAAGACTTTGATCCTTTTTCAAACAAATATCTTCCTGAATGTATTGCATACTCATTGATTGGCCCCACTTCAGATCTAAAAAAAAATAAAAAATTATACGGAAAGATGGTGAAAGGAAATTCAATATTGATTGCTCCCATCTAGTTCAAAGCGATGAAGAAAGGAAATTCATACTTATTGATTGCCCTCATCTCAACATTTAAATGCTTGCAAAAAATGAAGTGGTGAAAGGAAATTCAATGTGGGAAGTCAGATAACTTCACCGGGTACTGAACAGGCTCACTGGCAGTGAAGAAATATCCTCATATCTGATAAAAGTTATTGGTGAGCTCAGCATATGTTTCACTTTCTATCGTTGACATATCCTTTAGTTGTTTAACAATCTTTTGATGTTCAACCCTAGTGATCATTTCTTCTCTGGATTGAGTTAAGGCTTGTTAAGCTTGTACCAGCTCAGCCTTTAGCCTATCGATAACATCATCTTATTCCAGAGACTGAGCTTCTTGATATTCTTTTGTAGTGCCCATCTCATCTCTGGATTGAGTTAATTCTTGTTGAGCTTGTATAAGCTCTATTTCTACCCTATCAATGATGGCATTATGTTCCTGATATTGGAATACTAGATGTTCTACCATAGTTGTCAATTCATTCCTACTTTGAATCAATATTTGTTGGGAGTGTATCAATTCTTCCTCGAATCTCCTAATGGTGGAGTCTTGTTCCATGGATTGATGAATTTACTCTGGTACTAGGGTATTTTTTTGTACCTCATCATCAACAGTTTCTGAAGGAATTCCCTCCTCGTTCTAAGCTGCTGCATCCTCTACTGTTATCTCTTCAGGGTGTATCTGTGTTCGCATAGAGTTTGTAGTGACCATTATTTTAGCAAGAGGGTTTCTCCCCTGCACTCTGGACTTTTTGTTTTTCTTTATTTGGTGGGACTTATCTGCTTGTTCTAACTGCTTCCTCAATTTTTAATAATTCCTCTGAGTTTTCCAGCCTTTAGTTTTAATGCTTCAACTTTTTAAACCTTTCTCTTTAACAACTTGTTCTCCTTTTTCATCTTTCTAATTTTCTTATGGATTTTTCCTGCTTTCTATTTGTGAGGAGTCTCAATGTATTATTTATTCTCATTAGCAGGTAGTTGTTCTTTTGTTCCTTCCAAGTGTTCTATCTATTCAAGCGATCTTCTTGCCTCAGGATGTAGTTCTTCATATTCCATGTCCTCAGGAAAGGACATTTCGATATCAGGGAAATTTTCAACAGGAGAAGAAGAGGCTCGTTCTTGATATCCTTTTGATTTATCTCTATCAATTGAAGATCCTAAGATCCCTAGAACCTGAGCTATTTCTTCTTCATATCTTTTAAAGCATTCTTCTGTCATATGCTCTGATGCTAGCTGGGTGTCTTCTTGACTGT
Source organism: Picea mariana (assembly GCA_032191745.1). Lineage (NCBI taxonomy): Eukaryota > Viridiplantae > Streptophyta > Pinopsida > Pinales > Pinaceae > Picea > Picea mariana. The sequence goes on from JASDQU010172648.1 coordinate 2,053, forward strand.
TTCCCTATGAAGTTTGTTCTGCATGCTCAATACACTGGTCATTTTCCTGTAAGGGTTTCTCTGTTCTATTCTGAATTTCTTCAAGGTTTCTTGTTCATTTGTTTCTCCTCGTTCTCTCAATGGGGGTTTTAGGAGAATCCATTTATCTTTTTCTCTTTTTGGTTAGAGGCCCTACTTTTGGGGTTTGAGCCTTTGTCTATGAGGTTTGAGCCTCTGTTTGTGAGGTATGAACCTCTGTCATTTGAACAGGATATACCTCGATTTTGGGTTGAGGAGGTGAAACTTATATTTGGGCAGTGGACTCCTCTCCTTGTATCTCTTCAGTTTCCTATAATGGGTTTTCATGAAATAATTTGGGTTGTTCCATCTGTAAAGGTTTATTGGCCCCAATAAGATTATCCCAATTCAATTGGGTTTGACTTAGTGCCTTACTTACTATCAATTTAATTAATCCATGATGGATGATAACAGTAATAGGATCCTTGGACTTCTGTGTTCTTAATTCAACCTCATGTAACATGGCATTTAGGAAGAAAGGTAGATTGATTACTAACCGTTGTTTGAGTGTTGCTAGAAATTTGAGGTGGCATGTTCAGATTACATCGTATTGTCCATCGCATGTGATGTACCTCTGAATTACCCCTACCCATTCTTTCCATTGTTCATTGAGGGTGTTAGGGTTAAGTTTCTTTCCCTTTTTGTCCAACTGTTCTCCGGGGTCTACGAAAGATTCTATAGCTTCCTTGAGTGTTGTATGTCTTCCTGTCCATTGAATTCCCATGTTAGGGAGACCTATAACCTCTACTACAATTTCTGGAGTAACTGGAATTCGTATGTCCTAAAATATGGATATATCTCCCTGCAAATTCTGAAAGAATTCAAGCCTGATGTTTGTATTAGACCCCTGCAAACGGTTGAAGTACTTCGTCCACCCTAGGCGGTGTAGGATTTCTCTTGCCTACTCTATTACCTATATTAATGTTGGCTCCCTGTGCACACTTCGACCACCCATATCTCTGTGAGAAAATAAGAACGACTATCATTCCTAGTTGCAAATTTACTTAAACCATCTTGGAGGAATAATTTCCAAAAATAGAAAATATCGGTAGACAACAAGTGTATAAGAATGTGGGTTTTCCATTTATTACAATCATTACATATTATCGGAAAGTGTACTGAGCATCCACTCCCCTCATTAATGTAGAGGATGTCCTCGACCTTCAGTGTAGGTGAATGTAATGAGTGTAGGTATTTTCGGTGAGAGGTAATAATTGCGCTGCCGCCACCGATGGGGACAAATCACGTATAATTTTAAAAAAGCACTTTAAATTGGAAATCATTAAATGATATTCCTCTTTCATGGGAATTTTGAATTTATTATACCAATGCTCAAAAATGTTTTATGGATAAGTAAACCAAAAATAAATTAAATCTGTTCATTAAAAAAAAAAATATTCCACACATCATAATATTGTTACTTTTCCGAAGTTATTGAGTATTACTGATATGATAGCCTTATTATTTGAATAAAGGAAATCTATAGGTACACATAAACTTGGAATTTTTGAGATAAACTTCCATACCACAGGCAGAGCCACGGCTGCTAGCAGGTGTCCATAGCCTCGGCAGGGTTGCCTTTTAACCCATAGATGAGCTTGTATCCTTAATAAATACTTGAACGTCCTTTCCCAAAAAAGACCATTATCATGGTTTGGTATCCAGATGATTATAATTCCACACACTAGATTGCCACTTAAGTTAACAAGCCAGCTCGTGATGAGACCTCTTGTCCTTAAAAAAAAAGAAAAAAAAAATGTCAAAGGCCATTGCCCTGGTGTGGTAGCCATAGTGGGAATGTCACTTAGGTTAGTATCATATGATCGTGGTAGGTTGGCTCGTGATGAGACCCCCTATTCTTTGTGGAAAATTTTTATTACTTATCTTTATTCCTTTTGATTTTGTGTCTTTTTTTTTTTAAATTTGAATCATCTTTTCCCAAAAAAAAAACCATTATCCTGGTTTGGTAGCCAGATGATGATAATACCACTCACTATATTGTAACTTAAGTGAACAAGCTAGCTTGTGATGTGACCTCTTTTCCTTTGGCAAAAGAAAATGTCAAAGGACATTGACCTGGTGTGGTATCCATAGTGGGAATGTCACTTAGGTTAGTATACTATGATCATGGTAGGTTGGCTCGTGATGAGACCCCCTATTCTTTGTGGGAAAAACAATTATTGCTTTTTTTTTTTTTAGAGGTGTATTAAGGGAGGTTAATCTAATCCTTAAGAGTAAGGGATGGTGTAAGGAAGTGTGAAGATGCCAAGTAAAAGTGTGCTTAAGTCTCTTTATAATATGAAGGAAAAATATCATTCAGGTATATTTGTATGTATATAGTAAAAAGAAAAAAATTATGGTGACGACCGATTATGAACAAGGTTTAAGATATTTCGAAGAGATTAATCCAAAAAAAAATTTGACAAGGTATGGGAGATAATCCACAAAATAATGCCAGATCACTGTGATGACAATTCGAAATAGTGCTGGTGAAAATTATTTGATGAAAGGCATACCCCAAAGGAATGGCTAGCATTTGAACAACAATGACAGAAAGGAATGACAATAAGGAAGAATGCAGGAGGAGAAGTAGATGTTTCTTTTAAAGAAACAACAAGTTATGAAAAGGAACATCAGACGTGAGAAAGAACATTAGTCATGAGAAGGGACAACAATTGTTCCTTTCAATTGAGCAGTAATCACACGAAGGAACAACAGTCACGAGAAGGAAAAACAATTGTTCCTTTCAATTGAGCAGTAATCACGTAAAGGAACAATAGTTGTTCCTTTTAAATGAACAACAATTGCATGAAGGAACAACACTTGTTCCTTTTAAATGAACAACATTCATTAATTTTAACCATCTCAATAGATTATTTTGGAAACTTCCCCATGGAAACATTTGTTCTCTTGTTTGATTCTAAGGTTGATTAGTCATCAACTAAATTCATTCAATTATTATCGGTCAATTTATTTCAGAATCGAGTACGGGATGGTATGTTGATGTCATGAGTTCATTATGGTTACCCTATTACTACTACGGAGTATGACATATTCATTTTTCTATGAAAGACTGGGTCCGCGTGATAGGATAAAGAAAGAGTGCGAAACAAAAAAGAGTGCTAATTGGGTTGATTACACCTATCCTCCCTATCTCAAAAAAATGAAAGGAAAATAAAAACTAATACTAAATGAAAACTATATACAGCATGTACAATGTCAACAAAATTCATCACTTATGGAGTTGGGGTGGCTCGGTTACCTTCCCAGCCAACCAAAATTTGAACGGTAGGATCTTTACATACTTCCTGGTAGAAATATTATTTTGAAGGCGGATGATGGTAAAGTCATAGACGGTGCCCATTAACCAGAAATAGAGATCCAGAGCCATTGATGGTGCTTAAAGTGACCGTGCCATTATCATGGACTTCCTTAATTTCATATGGTCTCAACCACCGTGTCTGTAACTTTCCTGAAAAATCGTGAAATTTGGAGTCGTAGAGAAGCACCCAATCACCCTTCTTGAATAATTTCTTCTTAATATGCTTGTCGTGACAGGCCACTCTCTGTTGTTGAATAACAAATGTGTGCTCCACAGCATACATGCATGCTTCATCTAATTCATTGAGTTGTTGAAGGCGTTGTTTATGTGTCGTTGTTAGATCTAGTCCAATTTCCTGGGCCATCCTTAGGTTTTTAATCTCAAACTTGACTGGGAAGATGGGTTATTTTCCATAAACTAGGTGATAGGGAGAGAAAATAGTGGTGTTACGCCATGTTGTTCGATAAGCCCATAAGGCATTTGGAAGCTCAGTAGCCCAATTCTATCGATTTGTTGAGAAATTCTTTGTCAAGATTCCTCCAGGACCTTATTTGTGCTTTCTACTTGCCCGTTTTCCTGTGGGTGATATGGAGAAGTAACTATGTGCTTAATATGATAATTTTCGAGGGTGGTGGTGATTCTATGAGCTGTAAATTGTGACCCTACATCAATGATTAATTCCCTAGGTAGTACATAGTCTACAAATAGTTTGAACATAAATTTGATGACTGCCTCTTCTATTGCATTTGGTAGGGCTTCTACCTCTACCCATTTAGTCATGTAGTCCATAGCTACTAGAATATAGGCCTTCTGATTTGACTTTGGATTGAAGGGGTCGAAGAAGTCTAGTGCCCATATTTCAAATGGTTCTGTGACTATTTGTTCTTTCAAGGGAATTTCGTCCGCCTGACCTAGTTTTCCCATCCATTGACAGCTATCGTAGGTCTGGACGTATTTCTTCGCATCCCTAAATATTGAGGGCCAATAGTAACCCATATGTAAAATTTTGTTTCTAGTCCTGCAGTCTACAAAATTCCCACCATAGGGTTCATCATGTCCTTCCTTTAGTATGTCGTAGATTTTGTCATCTCGTACGCATCTACGGATCTGGAGATCAACTCCTATGTGGAAGAGATATCCGTTGATCCAAGCGAATCATGCGCTATGCTGGATGATCATTTTTCTTTTCCTCGATGATAGATGTGTCGGTAATCTTCCCGTTGCCAGATAATTTTCCACATCAGCATACCAATGTGGCTTTTTAGTAATAACAAACATATGCTCGTCTGGAAATTGATCTTCAACTATTAAGGAGTAGTCTGTTTTGGGTATGCGGGATAGGAAGTCTATGACAAGATTTTCTCTCCCAGGTTAATCTTTGATGGTGATGTCAAATTCCTACAATAGTAATAACCACTGAGTGACCCATCCATTAGTAATTGTTTTATTAGCTAGATATCTAATAGAATAATGATCAGTATACAGAATAATGGGATAGCCTGTTATATAATGGAAAAATTTATTGATGGCGTGTATAACAGGTAAAAATTATTTTTCTGTTACTGTGTAATTAAGTTCAACTAGAGTAAGATTCTTGCTAATGAAATAAATAGTGTAAGGTTTCTTGTCTTCTTCCTATCCAAGGACGATGCCTATGGCAATATCTGATGGATCGATAGAGATGTGAAATGTTATTTTCCAATTTGGTCCCCTCAACACCGGTGTTGTTGGTATCATCTTTTTGTGTCTGGCAAATGTCACATCACACTTGTCAGACCACTAAAACTCCACATTACCAGTCAGAGCATGTAAAGGTGCAGCGGTTCTTGCAAAATTTTCCATAAATATACAATAGTATCCAGAAGTGCCAACGAAACTACGTACCTATGTTTGTGTGTGTGGTGTAGGTAGATTAAGAATTACCTCTATTTTGGCTGGATCTATTCTAATTTCATCTGCAGAAATATAATTCCCTAGTACCACACCTTCTGTCATCATCATGTGACATTTTTCATGGCTAAGACATAGCATGGTAGCAATGCATTGTTCCAATACCTTCTCCAGATTAGTCAGTGCTTGGTCAAAATCATCACCATAAGGAGTGAAGTCATCCATGTAGACTTCAAGCCCTTCACTGATCAGGTCGTTGAATATGCTCCAGATGGCACTTTGGAATGTGGTTGGAGCATTACATAGTCCAAAGGGAAATACTGTGTATGCAAAGGTACCCCAGGGGAAGGTGAATGTAGTTTTATCTTGATCTTATGGGGCGATCTGTATCTGATAGTAGCCACTAAACCCGTCTAGAAAAGAAAATAATTTATTTCCTGCCAGAGTATCCAGGACTTGATCAATAAAAGGTAAGGGGAAATGATCCTTTTGAGTGTATTTGGAAAAGAACAACCTTGGATCTGAACTGTTACTATGGGATTCCCAGGATCTGCATATTTGATTGGTTCTTGTATACCAGGAATTAGATCCAAGGATGATTTAAAGGATGGAGATTTATTTTAAAATGTAGAAACCTTGGCGAATACTACTAATCCTTCATATGTCAACTATAAATGTTTGGCAATATTTTTGTAAAATATTCAAATTTATAAGTATTATATATATATATATTATAAAATTTTGGCAATTTTTAAGGTAAAATAATTTTGTCCTATAGAATTTGGGTGAATCATTTTTAAAATAACGAATCTCATTTTTGGAAAAACCATTGAAAATTAGCCCACGAGCGAAATTTAGCCCCTAAAATCATCCTTGATTAGATCAGACAAGGCTCCTACTAGGAAAACTATCGATGATGATTTTTTTATCTTCTTAACATGCTTCCTTCCACATAGTTCCTTGATTCTTTTCGTGTAAATTGGAATATCTTGTAGTGCCTGCAGGAGTGGGATCTTGACATATAAATTCTTGAGTTCCCCTACAATGTCAAAGTTGGCATATTTGGAAGGTTTTGATGTTGTCAATCTTTCAAGGAATGGAGGGGAAGGAGTTGCATCCTTATCAGGATCCTATGATTCGACTGTGTTCCCCCCTGCTCAATTTCTTCTGTTATTACCACAGTCAAGGGTGTTATTGCTGTTTTTTTTCATTCTCCTTCTCTTGAGAAACACTATTTTCTTCAGGAGAGATTATACTCCCCGATATCAACCGGAGTTCATTTCACCCTACCGAGTTGGTTTCTCCTTCGCCATTCTCCATAATTTGGATGAGCTGAGCCAATCTATTATTAGGATTTGGGTGAGGTTGGGCTGGTAATTGGGGGCACAATTGTGATTAAGGGTTTTGGTGCAGTTGGAGTGGAGCTTGCAATGTGGTTTGGGTTTGAGTGCCCATTCCCATGGTTTGATTGTTTACTCCCATGGGGCGTTTCCAATTCTAGTTCCAATTTGGATTTTGGGTAGTCATATTGGGCCACTCTGAATGGTAAAGGTTATTTGAATTTTTCCAGGTTGAGGTGGGATATTGTGAGTTAGTCCAGGTAGAGTTTGCAGTTGGTTGATTCTGCCAGATAGGATTTGCAGTGGGCTGGTTTGGCCAAGTGGGATTTGAATGTGGGTATTGGTGGGGCTGCCAATTCTGATTAGTAAACTACTGGCCCTGCCATGCATTACAAGAATTTTGTTGTTGATTATACTGTTCAGGAAAGAGAGAGGAAGGGTCTTGTAGTATATTTGAAGGTTAGTTCTGCCATTGACGACGATGGGCCATCATATATAACGACTTTTTTTATTCTTCTAGTTCTCTAAAGACAACTTTTAGTCCAGGGAGCGATGGGCATTGCTCCGTGTCGTTATCCTTGGTGCAGATAGTGCAAACCTGAACCACATCCAAAGGGAAATACCTTGGACCATGTTTTCTTCTGCATCTGTGGAAAAATATGGCCAAAGTCTGTTCTGCTTTTGTTTTTTTCTGTTTCTCCTGCAATACATCCAATTTTGTATTCAGAGTGCTCAGAATATCTGTTTTGAAATCTTCTAAGAGATTACCAACTTCAACTTGCATGACACCCCCACTTGAAGTATTGTTACTTCTGGTGAGGGAAGTCCACATTCCTGATCGGGTCTGTGTGCTTCCTTGTGAGTACTTGATACAAAATTGAATGATGTTAATGTAATATTCTTGATAAATGTCACCCTTTCCCATTAGATTCAATGTTTCTACCCATTCATCTTTCATGCCCTTAATCAGAGTTATCGTAAGTACTTCACCTGGTAATGCACCATAGGGTGATCTTTGTAAATTATACTAAAATCTCTCAACATATTCTTCTAATGATTCATTTTATTTTGTAATCATTTAAAATATTTCATCTTTTAAGTCCCTGGTTCTACAATAATCTTGATATTTTTTCAAGAAGGCTTGTTTCATCTCATCCCATGAATTTATAGTTCCACCCCCTAATCCCATAAACCAATGTAGAGATTCTCCCTTTAGAGTGGAGGGGAACAATTTTAATTTTTGGGGTTCAGAGGTGCAATCATACCCTCTACATAGGACATAAAATTCAAATAAGAATGTGTCCAGGTATTCTAAGATCAATCCATGAAAGGTTGGTAGGTTTTGTAGGGGGATTGCCTTCATGGGGGAATTGGCAATAGGATCAACTATCAGATATTCCAATGTGGAAGTCTGGGGACATTGTTGATTTGGTTGTTCCAATTGATAAAAAAATGTGCCAGAAATCTTCAGGGATTTCTTGATCTGGGTATTTTATTCAAGTTGTTTGATTATCTAACCCTCTAGGGGATTTGATTGCACTCCCTCTATCTGGGATTTCAGGTATGCCTTCTCCTTTCTCAGGATATTTAGGATTAGGGGGTGGTGATGCATCTATATTTGCAACCCCGTTGGTTTCTCCTTTGCCTTCCTCCAGATTATGAGAATTTCCCTCTTCTAAAGGGGTGATAGGTGGAAGATTTGTGCTTTGAAATATTGTCTTAGTCCCTTCAGTTTTGTTGTGAATCTCAGTGTGGGTTGTAGTTGGTGAGACTGCATCTTGAGGGATTCAAGTATTCCTTTCCTAGGTCCAATCGAAGATTAAGATTCAAATTTTTGGATGATGTCATCTATGAAAGTGCTTCTCCCAGGGAGCACTGGGCCCTGGGCTTTGGTAATTTTTGGTGGGTTTTTTTTTTTTTCAAGATCTTTTTTTTAGTCATACACACTTCACACAAAAATAAATTCGAGAAAGAAAAACACCTATGCAACCTCATAATGCGTCAGTTGGAGGTAGACGTTGGCATAAGCATCTTACTTATTTCATGCATAGGTTCTTACCTTCCGTCTTTAATACCTTGTCCTCCAGAGGCACAATCTATGCTACCTTTGACATTCTCCCTGGCAACGACGCCAAAATATTGGGGTTTAAATATGTCCTAAAACAACCTTAGTTTTAACATTAATTTATCAACCCGAGGATTTGTCTTTTATCTCAAGAACATCAGCAAAGTCTATGCAGATAGCCTGTAGAGGATGAAATCGCGTAGCTATAGGAAACCCGAGTTTATCTAGAATCAAGTTCCTCACATGTTCATTTAAAGATTCTAAGATTAAGATCTTATTTAATAGAATTGAAATCTAATTGCTAACATGTTGTGAATGAAAAGGAACTAGCTAACCTACTAAATTCATTTAACTGAAAAGAAATGACTGAATTTGAGTACAGACTTGCAGAATTGACTATTAACTAGGAATTGAATTGTTGGAAAGGAAATAGCGAACTATTCTAATATAAAGAAACTGTAATTGTAATCTAATATTAAGGAACAATAATCATAATTGAATGGAAAGGAACAACAATTGTAACTTTAACTAAAAGGAACAACAATTGTAACCTATTCAAAAGGAACAGCTAATGTGAATCTTAAGTAAAAGGAACAACGCATATGAAAATGTGACGAACTGTCAAGAAGAAAACTACACTAATGGAAATTGGAATCAGCAATCATTAACACTCGAGAGATATCTATATTCTGTATGCAAACCGTATGGAATCATTAACACACTTATGCATTCATTTTAACTATTGTGAAAGGGAATTGAATCGTAAAACATAAATTAGATTGAACATAAATCAAACTAATACAGTTACAACTGAAATAGTAGCTCCTTTAGACTGGGCCCTTGGTCCTTAGAAGCACTGCTACAAGAAACTCAGTATATAGAAATGGTGAAAATGATCAAATCTTTTATTAACTTCATAGCTGATACATCATTCACAAAAACGGCTTGTGCAAAGTAACTCTGAGTTTGAATACTTAAACATAATTATTAGATTGTCTTTTTGGATCTATTATCCTCTATATATACAATAATCTAAGTAAATCAAGCCATCCTGAGGATCGAAAGATCCTCAGGATTGCTTTAGTTATTATAATGTTACAATATAGAAAACTGAAGCAGCTTTAAAACTGTTTTTGTGCCAAAAGTCCTCAACCTCCAATGGCTCATGCATATTCAAGATATCCTTTGCTATTTCGGTTTTGACAATATTTAACCAATCCTATAACAAAATCAAACAATTCCAACCATATTTTAGAATTCATTCATCATGACTACAGTAATATCACTAGAAGACATATTAATCATTTTCCATTATATTTATCCCTAATTCACAAAAAAGTCACTCAAGATTGTATCACAAACTGTATCAATAAGGAGGATATCTGTACCTTTTTGATAACCCAACAGTCATCCAGGAAGAAGAAGAAGAGGAAAAACCCAAACAACCCATGGATGACACTAGGTGGGAAGATGTTATTATTCCTAAGGACCAAGAACCCAATCTTCCCCAAAATGAACCTTCCCAAATTACGAAGGCCCCTCCTTATCCAAAAATATTAGTAATCGATAAACCTACCACCCGACCGGAATTTGACATCTTAAATGAATTGAAGAATATTTTTGTCAATATTCCCTTGCTACAAGCCATTAAGGATATTCCAATCTATAGTAAGGTAGTCAAATAATTGTGTATTAAGAATCCAGGTAGGAAGAAGAAGGACCCTCCTACAACACATTTTATAGGATAACTTTATGAGTACATATCAGAGCAGCCTAAGGTAGAAAAATATGGGAACCTAGGAAACCCCGTAGTGACCATAAACATTAATGAGGTTTTCGTTGGGAACACTCTCATAGACCTAGGGGCAACCATCAATGTTATGACCATTACTACCTTGGAGGAATTATAGTTAAAACCTCTTCTTAGACCTACCCCAACCATTTTAGAATTAGAAGATAAGACTAGGGTTATACTTGAAGGAATTTTGGATGATATCATAGTTACTTTAGCCTCATGGGAGACCTAGTAGACTTTCTGGTCATCCACTCAAAGGATCCTACCAAAGGCCATCTCATTATTTTTGGAAGACCTTAGTTATCCACAACCAATGCATTTATCAGTTGTAGGGACGGAGAAATGACCATTTCAAATGGACTCTCTATCCAGAAGCTCACCATACATCCAACAACCCAAAATATCGTGGAGAATCTATGGTGGATTGAATTTCCATATGAGAATGAGTACTGGGAAGAACCCATGTTGCCAAGTGACCATGCCTGGGCACTTCAAGAACACAAAACGATAAATGTGTTAAGCCAATTTATTTTTGCTATCAGGTGTGTTGATTTTCCACAATCTTTTCCCCAATTTTAGTACATGTTTGGGGAAGAATTTCAAGAACAATTGTACCCATCCATTTTGTCTTCGATGTATTTCATCTTCAAGATATATGAGTCTGCCATATTCTATACCATTCCATACAAGAATAGCCCAGGGAAATTTTTACATATAAACTCAGGGCTAGATGCAAACCAACAAAAGAAGTTAGTAAGTGTCCTTAAAGAGAAATCAGGCGCAGTCACCTAGGAATACACTGACATGAAGGGTATACACCCTGACACATGTATCCATCTCACATATACCTAGGGGGAAGTAACACTTGTTAGGAAACCCTATAGAAGAATGAACCCAACACTCAAATATATAGTAAAAGAGGAGATCCAAAAGTTATTAAATTTCGGATTTATTTATCCTATCTTCGACACTAAGTGGGTGTCCCTTATTGTAGTAGCTCCAAAGAAAGTGACCAGGTAATGGAGAATTGTGTTGATTTCTGGGAACTCAAAAAAGCCACTCTAAAGGACTACTTTCCTCTTCCTTTCATCAATCAAGTTATGTATACCCTGTCTGGAAAGAAATATTTCTCCTTTTTATATGGATATAGTGGGTACAATCAAATTCTCATAGCACCCGAGGATTAGGACAAGACTACCTTTAGTTTTCCTTGGGGAACCTATTCCTATAGGGTCTTTCCATTTGGATTATGTAATGCTCCTGCCACAATTCAATGAGCAATACTAGAGATATTTGTTGATCATATTCATGATTGTGTGGAGGTATACATGGATGACTTCACAGTATATGGAAATACTTACCATGAATCCTTGGATAACTTAGAAAAAATCCTTATCAGATGCCAAGAAATGAACCTATCTTTAAGTCATGAAAAATGTAAAATGTTGTTAATTGAAGGAGTGGATCTGGGACATCAGATTTCATCTGAAGGGATCAAAGTCGATCCTACAAAGATTGAGGTCATCGTTAGACTTCCACCCCCCAAGACTCAGAAAGTGGTAAGAATATTTCTTGGACATGCCGGATATTATCAGTAGTTTATTGAAAATTTCACAAAGATTGTTGCACCCATGTTTGGATTGTTAATAAAGGATGTTGATTTTCTTTGGACTAAGCATTGTCAAATTTTCTTTGAAACCCTGAAAGGTAATTTGTCTGTGGCACCAGTTCTTAGGGGGCCTAATTGGGCTCTCCCATTTCACATATCCACTAATTCCTCCGACACCACAATAGGGGGAGTATTAGGGAAGAAAGAGGACCAGTAGTCCTATGCCATTTATTTTGTAAGCAAGAACTTGTCCCTTTCCGATATAAACTACACAATTACCGAGAAGGAATTCTTGGTAGTAGTTCATGCTATCAATAAGTTTCTTCACTACATTACAGGTTATTGAGTATTTGTACATACAGATCATTCCACCATTATATTTATCATTAATAAACCCATAACTAATGGACGAGTGACTAAGTGTCTCCTGCTATTGCAAGAGTTTAATATCACCATGCTTGACTGACCTGGAAAGGAGAATTTTTTAGCTGGTTTTCTTTCACAAATAAAAAATGACGATGATGATATTCCCATAGATGATAGTTTTTGGGATGAACACATTTTCTCCCTTTCTATGAATACCCTGTGGTTTGCGGATATGGAAAACTATTTGGCTACTATAAAGCTACCGTCTCATTTGTCACCTCATGAAAAACGTAGAATTATTACGCAAAATGCCAATTACTCTTGGGTTGGCCATGACCTTTTTCATACAGGTCCTAATTTGATTATTTGTAGATGTGTCTGAGAAGACAAGATACCAAAAACACTATGAAGTTGTCATGATGGAGCATGTGGTGGTCATTTTTATAACAAACGTACAACATATAAGGTGTTACATTCAGGTTACTATTGGCCTAGGATTTTCAAGGATGCTGCCAAGTATGTAAGGAGTTGTGACAGTTGTCAAAGGATAAGAATACCCACGTCAACTGACAAAATTCCCTTATGTGCCCAAGTTATGACAGAACCTTTCAAGAAATGGGCCCTTGACTTTGTAGGACCAATTCCACCCATGTCTCATAAGAAAAACTATATTTTGGTTTGTACAGATTATGTCACCAAGTGGGTAGAGGCAAAAGTCCTATTTAGGGCTACAGAAAAATCTGTTGTCGAATTCATCTATGAAGACATCTTTACCCACTTTGGTGTTCCTCGTGAAATTTTTATAGACCAAGCAACTCAATTCAATTCCAAGTTAATGAGAGAAATAACAGATAAATATGGGATTAAACACTCTAAATATTCTCCATACCACCCACAAGCTAATGGTCAGGTAGAGTCTACGAACAAGGTTTTGGAAGCTATATTAACCAAGACTATTCAATTACATCATCGGGATTGGGCCGATAGGCTTCCAAAAGCTTTGTGGGCATATCGCACCACCTAGAGAAACACCACTGGGAACACCCCTTATGATCTAGTGTACAGGAAACAAGTACTTCTACCAATATAATTTAAAGTAAGGACCTTTCATATTGTCACGGAATTGGGATTAAACTTAGATGAGGCTCAGAAACAACGGGCCCTACAATCAAATGAGTTGGATGAGATCAGGAAAGATGTTATCCAATGAACAATATTAGTCCAAAACCAGAGGAGCAAGTGGCATGACAAGTTTATCAAGAAGCCAGCCTGGTGATTGGGATTTGTTGTTTGACTCCTGATTTAAAACCTTCAAGGGAAAACTCATCACTTGGTGGTTGGTTCCTTACGAGGTAGTCACCGTATATGACAATGGAGCTCTGAAAATCAAAACAAATGACGATGGACAAGTCTCCTTTGTAGTAAATGGACACCGACTCAAACTTTATCACATGCCCATTTCCAAAGAAGAATTTCTACACACAATGTCATCTGACAAGGCATTAGACTTAGTAGATGGTGAATTCCCCCCTTGTTCTTGAACGTTTTATGAGTTTTTGACTGTACATATGTAAATAAATTTGAATTTTGTTGATAGACAATTCTAGAGATTTCTTTAGGTATTTATTTCACCAGTAGTAGATAGTTTCAAGGAAATATAAAAGAAGGATTTTTCTTCAAAACATTTCTATACATGAATCTTGTTGTCTACTAAGCATAAAATAAATAATGACTTTCTGTAATTAGCCATATTTTTTCAAATATTTTCATCTTCTTTTTCTCAAGGCATCTTAAGAAGCAATTGCTCTTGAAAACCTTCACCACTATATAAGTAATATCGTAACCATCAATCTTAGAGGTCTCTTGTACAATTTCCCCAAAAAACTTGAGTAAGTGATTAAAGTATATTTATTAAAGAGTAACAAGGAATTATGATTAGCAGTTATCCATGGAAGCATCAAAAAAAAAAAAGTGAGTTGATCCTAAAGATACCTTTTCGTTCTTTCCCAATGGTACCATCCACTACACACTAAAAATACTCGATTATATCATATCTTTAGATAAGATACGTCCGCATAAGTACCCCTTACATAAGGAAAATCACTAAGGAATCTATAACATAAATTCATCCTCTAACATAAATACCATCCTAATTAAAAAAGAAAAGACAAGTTGATTTCAGAGTTGTCCCCCCATCTTCTTGCACAAGGCAATCTTATACTAAAATCTTAAAATGTGGAGGGCCAGTATTTGAGGGTGTAAGAGGCTAACCCACTGGGATACTGAACAGTTCTGTTAGCAGTGGGTACTGGCCTGTGGTATGACTAGGTAAACCCATAGGAGAACTGAACAGGCTTGCTGGAAGTGGGGCATTCTACCTAGCGAGGATGATAATCTGACAAAAAAAAATAAGAAATTTAAACTTGTCCTGATTTAAGACATTACTTATAGACAAAGATGACATGAAGTATGTATGGTCAAGGTAAGGTTAATGAACTCCATAAATTTTCCATTTGAAACTAACTTTGAGACTATCTTGAAACTCTCTCGCTTACCTCTTCTTATCTATATATAGGATCTCTTATCCTATAGGTGGGGCCATATTCTAACTGTTTCATCATACCGATATGTGAAATTTATTTCTACAATTAACAAGATGTAAATCTTCAGCTATTGGGAGAATTGATTAGTTCCCTATATTTTTTATTGTGATGTGTCACAATACTTAGGTGTGGGGGAGGGGTTTCATGAGTTGACAAATGATAAAATTTCCTAGAAGAAGTAAAATCTATGTAAAAAAATTTGTGTATTGTTTTCATGACACAGGATATGACATCAACAATGATTTTATTTTTGAAATGCTAATTCCTTGTGTGTTATAAACTATTGTAGATTTCCTTAACAGACCACTTAACTAGTTTATTTTCATTACAGACAGTTCATTACAAACTTGATATTATGTGCCTTATGTGACATAAAGGAATGGATTGAGTGAGAATGCTGGAAAAATAAATAATAATGGAATAATCTACCTCTACTCCTATTCACTATGACTATCAAAATCATTCTAAGACTGCATGTTGTGGATAAAACATCCATTACAAGAGGAATAAAATTGCATTTCACACAAAGGTACCATATGGAGTGGCATATGGAGTGTCGTATGAGGTGCCATTTCAAAGACCATAAGAGGTGTCGGACAATATTCCATAGGAAAGTTCAAATGAGAAGTATACACCAGTAACTGTCCACAATTTCAGTTAACCAGGAATCAATTTCATTTATTTGAATTAGTTAATGGAAATTAAGATTTAATGATGGAATCCTTAGACATTTTTAGGATCAAATGTCCAAGACAAAGGCTTGGAAATTGATCTAACCTCTTCATCAATACGATTTCCTCCCAAAACATGCTTTCAAATTCAAAATCGGTGCACTCATGCTCAGACATGGAAAATCATGCATTTGAATTCACTGATGAATGCAACCATTTCTACCTAGGGCACACTTAAAAATGGAGGGATCGCTCAATTGGTTATCCCATTTATGCCTTACACTCACCATCTTCTCATTGCGCTCATCCTCTATCTAATTACGCTCAGCCTCTGCCTAATCACACCCTTCCTTTGTTGAATTCCACCCTCTGTCCATTTCTATACATCGTCACTATGCCCAAACGATATGTGCCATCCATATATGCTGACCTCTTTACCATCCCCAAGTTCGCACAGTGCAGGGAAGTGTTCCTTTTGCACATGTTGGGGGCCATTCTTGGCTCATTTCTAGGGCCACAATGATGGTTTTTCTATGCAATTCACCCTTCAATTTGATGTAAATATGGCACACCTAAGGTCTCTCACCTTCGTGGTCTCTAAGAAATCCATTTCCTCAGCCAAAAAGCTTCCAAGAGTCGGGGATAAATTGTTTAAACACCACCAATTGCCACGATCAAGCTATAATAATGTTTTCAAACCTGAATTTCATAACATCTCTGGAGCTAAGGGATACTCCAAGGAATGGATTAAATAAGAGCTAATCAACCCTCTCATAGTCATCACCAGATTGATCACATGTGAAGGTAGATATTATGTCTTTAAAGCCTCTCACTTTCGATTTTTAGCTCACTTTCAGTTCAATAAGACATTGAATTTTCCCTTTTACTTATTAAAGAGTCTTGATAATATGTCTTCCCAAGTAAGGAAGAATGTAACCAATCCCCATAACAACCTATTTCACCATGGCCTTATCAAACTACTTGTCTTAGCCGATTTGGAAAAACAGGGGAAAATGTGGGATGGGTTCATTTACCAATTTGCAAACCCTCATATTACAATCAAGATTAGCAAGAAGAAACTTGATCTAGGGACTGTTACTCCACCCAAACCCCATTCTCCAAAGAATCCAAACCCTCCTACTCAAGTTATTCCTTTACCAGACCAAAATTCCAAGAAACTTGTTGATACCCCTGCAGCCTCATCGAGAAAGAAGACCAATAATCTTATTGCTAACCCCTAAATGCCTTCAACGTCTATTGATCTTGTACCTAAACATTTACAAGAGGTAATTCAAGAAGACTTACCTGTAGTCCCCACAAATGGGATAGGATCTAATCTATTTAACAAAGGATCTTTTCGAAAGAGTACTCGAAATACAAGAGGAAAACCTTATGCAAAACCCTCGACCCCTTCAAACCCTATCCTAGTATCCTCCAATCTCAAAATCCCTCACAAAATACTTAGGGAAGTGACTACAGAAGAATTGAAGCCTTTAGGCCATTAGTTGTAATTATACCTCATAGTCTCCTATATATACCAAGGAGACATTTTCATTTTGAATCATCTTATACTTGAACATTTAAGTGGGGTAAAAGGAGGTTGCCCACTCGAAGAGGCTTATTATTTGAAATTATCTCTTTTTCAAGGTTTTTATTACTTTTTCTAAGGATTTTCTATGCTATATTGATATTTGGTTCTTAACATATGGTATCAGAGCTCAAGGTCTTGGGGTTTCGCTGCTACATCTGAGACACCTTGGCATTTTCACTATAAATTGTTTTATACAATGTTTCATAAGGAACGGCTAGGAGGATATTTAGCAGGTGGATCAAGGTACGTTGGGTTCAAGATTCAGCTCTTGAGGCCTTATACTTTCCGAGATACAGCCTCTACAAGATAGGGTTCTAGAATCATCCTGAACTGAGTCATTGCGGAATTTTCTCTATAAAACCTTTTCTGTAATGTTTTAGACCCTAAAATATGGAGGATATTTATAGAAATTAGCAAGGTATCTTTGGTAAAATGTTCAGCTTCTGGGTCATCTTAAATTTATAGATACACCCTGTGTAAGATAGGGTATCTGACTAGTCTTATTGACTAGTCTCAAGAAGGTGTTCCAGGTAAAACAATCGTAACTTCTTCCTAGAGTATCCAAATTGCACGGGAATAGTTTCATTGGATTGTGGATAGTATGTAGTATTTCAGGTTTGAGTTTCAAAATTTAATATCAATTATTTTGTGCGGGGAACACTATACAAGTGACATCTCCTGGAAAGGACAAAAATCAACAAGTTGTGGGGAAGTTACCATAAATTCCACTTGGCAAATCCAATTTTGATCAGACCTATGGAATTACAGAGAATAAATATCAGATAAATACATAAAAGAAATTTTCATACCCAGAAGGGCCAAAACTTGGGAGATACAACAGAATAAATATTGTCTAGCAGAACCACCTCAAAATCAAGGTTCAAAAGTGACATTTGGCCAACATGCCACCCAAAAAGGGAACTTTTACACCAAATAAGCCTCCAGAAAATCCTACTTGGACTCTTGATGAAGGTGAATATGCGTAGGGACATAAATGAACTACAAAATAAGATGGATTCAATGGAAGCTAAGTTGGATACTAGGATGGATTTAATGGAAGGTAAGTTGGATACTAAGATAGATGGTTTAAAAGGGGGGATCATGGAAGTATTGAAAAATTTCATAATAGAGAAGACACCGGAAAGTGAAAATGCATCCCATGAAATTCATAATGAGGACACAAGGAAGGTGAATAAGGAATGGAGAAACTCCAACTTTGGTTTGAAGACCAACCACGTTCCTAAGATCGATATGAGGAAGTTTGATGGCAAGGACCCAATCACATGGATACTTCAGATGGAGCAATTCTTTGATCTCCATAATGTGCCACATACACAAAACGTACGAATTGTTTTTTTATATTTAGAACCTAATCAATGTGTATGGTATCGATGTCTTTGTTCTCACAAATCACTTGTCACTTGGACAATTTTCATGGAAGAAATGAAAGAACACTATGAGGATACACGGAGCAATGACTTCTTTAGCCAATTGATAAATCTCAAGCAAAAGAGTTCAGTTACCGAGCACATTGAGAACTTCCAAAGATTGAATATAAATGTAACCAATATTCCAGATGAGCACT
>JASDQU010172649.1:30532-47558 GCA_032191745.1 Picea mariana
ACTCATACATATGGGCCTCATAAAATATCCCAAAGCACATGCACTCACCATGCATGATGGAAAAGGGTCATACAATCAGAAATCGACGCATAAACGAAAGGAGTTATTACATACAGAGTCAAAGAAGGAGGGATATTCCAAACCCTTCAAGGATTCTTCAGGTTCCAAAGATTCTTCAAATTTCAAAGGGAAGAAGAAGAAGGTTGAATTTACATCATATTCAGTTTCAGTAATTGACATGCATGACAATTCCATTATTGCAATTGGTGAGGTGGATCACAAGTCAAGGTTGTATAAATTCACTAAGTTTTCTGACGATGACTTGTTAGATGATCCAAAATACAAATATCATAGTTTAAAAAGATAGGATAAAATAAATTATTAATTTAGAATAATAAATTAATAATCTAGAATATTTGATTAATAAATGGAGACATTTAGAAATAGAATATTGTTGTGAAAGATATGACTCTAGAAAGGTGTCGTATCTTAGGATTTAAGTTAGGAGTATATTTAGAAGATTATTACGATAGCATTTATTGTAAATGGACACTTGTTTATTTAATAAGTGATCCATAACTAGAGTTTGTTAGGACATTTATCTTAAATATAGCTAATTGCAAGAGTGTTGGAGTGTTCGGGTGTAAACTCTTGAAAATTCTCATATGTAATTTCTTTTCTTATTTAATAAAAGTGTGTGTCTGAGGACACTTCTACCATTATTGTGGTATCAGAGCTCCAGTATTGCAACTGATGTGAGGAGGATATTAGCTGATGTGAGAAGGTGATTTCAGCTCTACAGGCCAAGGAAAAACGTCGACGCACTCCGTCAGTAAAATCAGTCAGTTAATGGTTCATTTTTTAAAGAAAGGGAAAGTTTTTTTTTTTTAAATCGTTCTTTGTTGTCTCTACAATTTAATTGTTGAATTACTGGTTCAAGCCCCGTTTTTCCAAGGAAAACTCCTGTCCCCCACGCACGTTGTGAAATTATGTCCATGCTCAGGAAACTATTGCTCCCTTTGTAACTTCTTTCATTGTCAACGAATTTATTGTTTCTGCAATTAAATCGTTGCATGACTTGGAGCGCATCATAGCCTGTGCGTAAACCTTGTGATCCCCTCTGCCTTTGGGATGTTAGTCCTTCAATTCATCATTCTTCGTTGAATTAATTAGCGAGAGTTGTAGGCAAGTCCTGTATACTCATCATGTATACGAGCAATACATTTCTGACTGACTATGTACCAACCGTTCTTGATAACTTTAGTGCAAATGTTGTGGTGGATGGAAACACAGTGAACCTTGGCTTGTGGGATACAGCAGGTCCAAAGGATTATAATATATTAAGACCTTTGAGTTACAGGGGAGTAGATTTTTTTATTCTGGCATTTTCTCTTATTAGCAAGGCAAGCTATGAGAATATTATGAAAAAAGTGGCTTCCTGAGCTAAGACATTTTACACCTGGTGTTCCAATAGTTCTCATTGGAACTAAACTAGATCTTCAGGATGAAAAATGATTTTTTACTGATCACCCCAGTGCTATGCCTATAACAACTTCTTAAGGGGAAGAAATGAAGAATAAAATTGGTGTCGATGCATACATAGAGTGCAGTTCANAAAAAAAAAAAAAAACACGCAATAGAATATCAAAGCTGTCTTTGATTCATCCATGAGGGTGGTTCTTCAACCTCCAAAGGTGAAGAGGAAAAATAAAAGAAAATCTCACAAGACTTGTTCAATCCTGTGATTGGTGAATTATTGGCAAACAAGTTGCATATGCCATTTTTGAACTTCTGCATACTTGAATGTGGTGATTTTGTTGACACAACTATGGTTCTTTGAGTAGACCTGGTTATATAATTGTAGGTTTACAGGAAGTGCCCAATGAATTTATACTAATTGATACCATCTGGATCATATGACAACATTCTATTTACTTATTCATTAGCCTCCAAAGACAAGAGCAGGTATATCGAATTATTCACGCCCATTAACAGGACAAAGTAAACTGGCTACAATCTCTTCTGGTGAGATGTTGGATATATTGTAATCAATCCCTATTTACATAGTGATTTGTTTTTTGGGGTAACAATTTTTTTTTAACTAAAAGTAATTTTACTTTGAGGGGGGGTGATTTTGTTTTCCAAAATTTGCAAGAGCATTGTGAGTAAAATTTTGAAAGTTACTTGGAATTTGACTAGAGCCAAGTGCAAAGCTCAGTCATTTTTCTCCTGCTTCAATGACTATACGAGGGTCAAGGCCGAGCCCCGATAGATCATTTTTTGTGTGATGTGTGTGGTGTTTTTCTCATCTTGATATCTTTTACTTGATTCTTTTTGGTGCGAAGATTCAACACTACAATGTCGAAGTTAATTAATTTGTTCTCTAACTCCGATAAAATTGAAGGCACAAAATCATACAAGACATGGAAACGTCTCATTGAAATCACTCTCATTTATAATGAACTTTGGCGTGATATATGTAATGAAGATACTAAGCCAAATAAACCTACATATGCAGCCACACTGACAAAATGGGAAATTAAAAATTCCAAAGCATTAGCACTCATCAAATCTTCAGTTAATGATGAGATGCATGTCCACATTGAAAATACTACTGATGCATGGTCTACTTTGAAAATTTTAAGGATCTATTTGATACTCATCCTGAATAAAAGAAAGTTGATATTCAATTAAATTTTCTCCAACAAAAATTGACTTAAGGAGGTGATGTACATGAATATATTTCTAGACTTAATAACATTAAGCAAGAAATACTAAATGATGGTTTTCAAGCAGTAGATGATAGTTTCATGACCACAATTTTAATTGTTGGATTGCCTTCTTCCTATAAACATTTTTTGGAAACTTACAAGTAACTGGAAAGTTAGACAAGCTTATGTTTGATGAGCTAAGTGAAATGTTATCTCAACACAACAAAAATTTTGGAAAGAAAAAGCAAGTTGGGGAAGATTTTTTTTTCATATAATCCAGCACAAGTAAATCTTCAACTGAAAGTTCTAGAAGAAGAGGAAGATGACATTTTGTACAAGGTCTTGGTTGAAGCCAAAGTTGAAAAAACAATTTTTCAGACAGGAGCAATTTTCAAGGCAGAGGAAACAGTCAAAGCAGAGGCTATTTTCAAGGTAGGGGAAATAGTCAAGGCATAGGCTATTTTCAAGGAAGAGGAAATAGTCAAGGCATAGGCTATTTTCAAGGCAATAGTCAAGGAAAAGGACAAACTCCAAACAGAGGTCAAAACAGAGGCAGAAGACAAAATTTAGGCATAGGAAGAGATTTAAGTCAAATTGTTTTTAGAAGATGTAACAAAGTTGGTCATTATGCGGAAGATTGTCGAACTTCCATTGATAAAATTTCCATGTTTCATCAAAACACAACACAATTTGCAAATGATCGAGATGATGATGGTTCAAAATATGTCTTTACCTCATCTTCAACATTACAGATTTCCACCAATTTTCAAGGCGATTATGAAGATGCTTGGATTTTAGATTCAGGAGCATCTCAACACATGACTTTCAAACGTGACTTCTTTTGGAATTTTCAAGGATTCCATCTTAATTCCTTTTTTCTTGCAGATAATACCAAACATACTCCTTATGGAAAATGTGTAGTTAAATTTTATTTACATGATATTGGAGACAAAATGATTTCAAATGTATGGTATGTACAGACCTTTAAAAAGAATTTGTTGTCTTTTGTCACGATTCGACAAGAAGGACATCGGGTGATTATGGAAGATGGCTTAGTTAAGATTAATTCAGTTAAACAGAATATGAAAACAATGATGACAGGTTATGAATATGGAAAACTATTAAGGATGAAAGGGACAATTATTCCAAGGCATTTTGATTTTGTAGGAGCAATAAGTTTAGGTATTTCACCTATAAGATTGTGGCATGTGAGATATGGACATCTCAACTTTGAAAGTCTCTCTCAATTGCAAAAGCAAGGGATGGTTAAGGGAATTACAACTTTCAAAAAGGAAAATGCAAAATGTGAAGCTTGCATCTATGGAAAAAAGTGTCGAGAGAGTTTTCCAACAAGTTCATGGCATGCAAATAGACGGTTGTAACTAGTTCATAGTGATGTTTGTGGAAAACTAAAAACTTCTTTAGGTGGTTGCAAATATTTTTTACTCTTTATTGATGATTTCAGTAGAATAACTTGGGTTTACTTCTTGAAGCAAAAGTCATAAGCATTTGAAAAGTTTAATATTTTCCGTCAACTTGTTGAAAACAAAGTTAAAGAAAAGATAGGCACTCTCAGGACAGATAATGGAGGGGAATACACTTCTAATGAATTCAAAACTTATTTCATAGAAAATGGAATAAGAAGACATATTACAAATGTCTACACTCCTCAGCAAAATGGATTCGTAGAAAGAATGAATCACACCTTGTTAGGAATGGCAAGATCCATGTTAACCTTTAAAAAGTTAAGTCCTACATATTGGGCAGAAGCAATCCATACAACTATCTACTTAAGGAACAGATCTCCAACTGCTTCTTTGGACGAAATCACACCTTATGAAGCATGGTTTGGTTCAAACCTCGAGTTAAACATCTCAGAGTTTTTGGATCAATATGTTATGCCTTAGTTCCAAAAGAAAAACGACCTAATCTTAAATCAAGAAGCTTGAAATGCACAATGATTGGGTATACTAATGAGAAGAAAGGGTACCGGCTTTTGTCCAATGGAAACTTTATTGTAAGTAGGGATGTAATTTTTTATGAAACCGAAAGTAACAGTGTTGAAGAAATAGAGAGTCTTCTTCAAAAGTTAGAAACTAAAGGCAATCAAAGAAAAGGAAAAATGCAAAGTCAACTAAATTCACAAAATTGGTATGAACTTGATTTTCCTTCATCTGAAGATGATTCACCCAGTCCATTTACTTCAACAACACCATCTGGGTCTTCCAGCAGTTCATCAGAATCTCCTAGTAGCGACAGTTCATATGACAATGATTCTCCACCTCCAGAATCTTTAGCTGATCGACGAACATCAGTTTACATTAATCCAATTTACAATAATGGTAATTCAGATCTTCAAACAAGTGAACATCAACTACAAAAATGGGCAGTTCAACTTTTGAAAGATGTAAGGCTTGATGAGCAGAATAAAATAGGAACAAGGGGATCACACAACAGTGAAGGGAATTTTTCCTTGGTCACAAATGATTTTACTGAACCTTCCACATACAAAGAAGCAGTAAAACATAAAGAATGGAAACAAGCTATGGTTGAAGAGTATCAAGCAGTAATTGATAACAAGACTTGGAAACTTGTTGATTTTCCTACAAGTGTTCAACCCATCGAATGCAAATGGGTTTATAGAATTAAATACAACCAACATGGAGAAATTCACAAGTATAAAGAAAGACTTGTGGCTAAAGGTTTTGCGCAGCAAGAAGGCATTGATTATGAGGAAACTTTTTCTCCTACAACTAAATGGAATACCATCCAATTAACACTTGCATTGGCCACTCAGAAAGATTGGAAATTTCATCAATTGGATGTAAAAAGTTCTTTTCTCAATGGAGACTTACAAGAAGATGTATATATGCAACAACCAACATGTTTTGAAATTGAAGGGAAGGAACATAAAGTCTGCAAATTAATCAAGGCTTTATATGGGTTAAAACAAGCTCCCCGAGCTTGGTATACCAAAATGGATGAATGCCTTAGGAAGGTTGGTTAATGAAGTGAATCTGATGATACTTTGTATATACGTCAACAAGGTTCATATTTGGTGATTCTTGTTATGTATGTAGATGATTTGATCATTACTAGAAACAATGATGAACATATTGCACAGGTGAAAAAGGAGTTGCATGCAGGTTTTAAGATGACAGATTTGGGACTACTTCACTACTATCTTGGAATTGAAGTATTCCAATGTCCACATCATATTTTCATTTCTCAGAGTAAGTATGCAACAAAAATTCTTCAGCGATTTGGAATGCAGGATTGCAAACCATCTCTTACCCCTACTTTCAAAATTTGAAGGGGGGGAAATGGTAGACAACACTACTTATAGACAGTTAATTGGTAGCTTGATTTATTTTACAAACACTCGAGCATATCTATCTTAGGCATTCAATATTATTTCATGCTTTATGAAGCAACCATAGGACAACCACTAGAATTCAGCTAAAAGAGTTCTTCAACATATCCAAGTAACACAATATTTTGGTCTTCTTTACAAAAAGACTATTTTTTTTTTACTTGGTGGTTTTTCAGATGTCGACTTTGCTGGAAGTATTGATGATCAAGCATCAACATCAGGTTATTTAATGAGCACGGGTTCAACAACAGTGTCTTGAAGTTGTAAGAAACAAGCTACAGTGGCCACTTCTTCAGCAGAAGCATAATACATCTCAACATGGGAAGCAACATGTAAAATTGTTTGGTTACACAGAGTTTTGCAGGACTTGGGCATTTCTCAAGTAGAAGCTACATCATTATTCATCGACAACCAGTCAGCCATTAAGCTTGCCAAGAATCTAGTTTTTCATTCAAAGACAAAGCACGTGGACACCAAGTATCATCATATCAGATCACTCATTGCAAAGGATGTCATCAAGCCAATTTATTGTCCTTCAGAAGATAAGATCTCCGACATTTTCACGAAACCTCTTGGCAGAATAAAATTTACTAAGTTCAGGGATGAACTTGGTATATGTTGTAATGTATCTTTGGATCATAGGGGGGAATGTTAGATGATCCAAAATACAAATATCATAGTTTAAAAAGTTAGGATAAAATAAATTATTAATTTAGAATAATAAATTAATAATCTAGAATATTTGATTAATAAATGGAGACATTTAGAAATAGAATATTGTTGTGAAAGATATGACTCTAGAAAGGTGTCGTATCTTAGGCTATAAATTAGGAATATAGTTAGAAGATTGTTAATATAGAATTTATTGTAAATATACACTTGTTTATTTAATAAGTGATCCATAACTAGAGTTTGTTAGGACATTTATCTTATATATAGCTCATTGCAAGAGTGTTGGAGTGTTCGGGTGCAAACTCTTGCAAATTATCATATGTAATTTCTTTTCTTATTTGATAAAAGTGTGTGTCTAAGGACACTTCTAACATTATGAATCCTCTATTCTACTTACACATAAGGAGAGTACTTTGCATGCACCTCCAGTGAAACATGCATATACTCTTGTCCTTCCATCAGTTTCAGACATTAGAGATGATTCCATACACTCAGATTCTATACATGGAAATAAGAAGGTAGTACATCCAAATAAGAAGCTAGTGCTAAAGCTTCAGAATATGCCGAAGGAGGCACATACCACATTTCAGGCAGCAGGAAACCTTGCAGGGAATCCATTGGATTCAAGGAGGACTTAATCTCAACATGAGGAACCTTCTCATGTATTTTCAGCTTCAGAACCTGCGATGCCCATGCATTGCTATATGTTTCAATATACTGATCCACATTACTACAATAAGGATGTGGGAAATCCATTATGGAAAGAAGCCATGAAAAAAGAGTATGACTCACTCCTAGAGGATCGACAGGTTTCCAAAGGACTTCATCAAATCCATAAAGATTTCTACATATTCATGAAGAATTTCAGTGAGCAGAAGTTTCAGACTTTGCGGGATCATCTTGCAGTGAAGAACATAGTTGTCTAGCAGCTGTTATTTTCTTCTTTTGATACATTATATTTTGAGGGGGGGTTTTGTTCCCATGTGGTTTTCCCTCTTTCCTCACTTTTATTCAGTGTTCATTAGTTGCATTGTACATGAGTACCTAAAATGGCCTAGTAGTTGGGACTCATTTTTTACTCCATAGTGATGTTCAGGAGGGGTGCTGGAGAAATTTCTATTTTCGACACACTAGTTCAGTGGGAGTTAATTGACTAGTTCTATTTTTACCATCACTATTATGCATGCATTCCTAAGGAAAGCTAACTGATTGATTTTTTTTATTAATTATGGAATGTTTTTCCCTATATATGAGTGTATTCCACTCATTCATTGAATCATATTCATCATGATCTATGTATCAATCATCAAATCATTGGAGTAGTGTGAATATATTTTCTCATTCTTCTATATTGAATATCTCTTCCTTTCTTGATAAGGTTTGTTTGTATTTGATTTAACTATATCTCCTATGCAGGTTTCCATGAAACATTGACAGACAATGGGTGCTCAACACACATGACTAGGCACCAACACAAATTCATCAGCTTAAATAAAAAGGGTGGAAATGTTGCATTTGGAGATGAATCCTCTGTCAAAATACTAGGAAAAGGTGTAGTAAATCTTGGAAGTGAAAATGTAAAAGCAGAAAATGTCCTACTAGTTGAATATCTGAAGCATAATCTCCTTAGTGTCAGTAAAATATGTGATCAAGGACACACTCTCAAGTTTGATTCTCGAAAATGTGAAATAAGAGAAAATGACTCAGGAAAATTGGTTGCAACAATGATAAGAATACCAAATAACATATACATCCTAGACAAAGAGAATAGAAAGACAATTGAAGTCACAAGAAAAAGCTCCAAGGACCATAACAATGAAATAAAGGAAAAAAAGTCATAACAAGTACTATTGAGTGCCACATGTTCAGGGGGAGAAGTTGATCTGGATTTAGGAGCGGAAAAAATTGATTACAGACTGAATACAATAAACACAAAGATATGAAGAATAACACAAATATCTAGTAAACAATATCTTCTATTAAATAAATGAAATAGGCTGAAACTATAAAACTGCAGAATTGAAACACTTGCTCAAATGGTGGTAGCTATCTTTGAGAAGATATGTGGTTGCTACACACATCCATTTGAGAAGAATGATTACAATGAGGCTCCAAAGGCCTTTTTGATACTATTCATGAATTCCAAAACCCTAGATGTCCAAAAACCTAACCCTAGAAGGTGAAACACCAAAATTCATGTGGGCCCCTATGGGTAAGTTGGTACCTCAACTTCCTGGGGTTGTAAATTTTGCATACGACCTCCGTTTTAGGCATGTGATAGCCTGTTGGAAATGTATTTCAGAGAAATACACATTTCGCTGCCAAAATTTGACTCTATCTATAGTTTGACTGTGGCAAGCCAAAAAAAGAATTTTTAGGGCCCCAAAACGGCCCTGGAAGTACAACAAGATGTGTTGACATGAAAACATACAAAATAAGTGAGTTGGATTAGGTGAGAGGCCACCAGTATCCATATGGAGGATGTGTGGGGCTTCATGCAACCCCAAAAGTGTAGAACCCACAATTACAAAGAAGTATAGAAGAAAGTGATGAACAAAAATGGACCAGAGGAGCCAATTGGGATAGGTGGGTGGCCACCAATATCCACCTGGATCAATCCTCCCCCCTTAGGAAGCAATGGTATCCATTGCATTGAGTTACCCCATAAGGTGAGGAAAATTCTACTGGATTTGGCCCCAAATGAGCCACTTGCCTTGGTGTAGGAGTTTCCCTGCCTTGAAAACCCAATAAATCAGGATCCTCTATTGGCAAGTGCCCTTGACCTGTGTGTCCACTATCTGATCAGTGGATGCTTGTTCCATGCAGTTAGGGTTGAGATTTGTTGGTGTCAGTTATTCTGCGATCTCTGAGCTGTCCAATAATAGTGAAAAATATGGCCAAAGTAGGTCCACATTGAACACTGGATGCAGGCCAAGGAAGGGTGGAGTGTTGAACTCAAAAGAATTGCTACCGATAGCCTTGGTGATAGTGTAAGGCCCATAGCGAAGTAGGCGAAGATTCTAACGGGGCCCTGTAAAACACTCCTACAAATGTAACCATACTTTGTTTCCAACTTGAAACACATGCAATACCCTCTGTTGATCATGGTGCTACTTGTACTTAGCATTGGATTTCTGAAAAATCTCTTGGACCTGTTGGCGGATGTGCTGAATCCACTCAATGAATCTGTTGGATTTTTTGGTTTCAGACTGAACATGTGAAGAGTTTGTCTGTGTGGTGGAAAGAGGTAGCGCAACATCGATGGGACCCAAGGGTTGGAATCCCATCTCCACCTGAAATGGGATATGGTCGATGGAGCTATGTAGAGCCCTGTTGTAACTGTGATGAATATATAGGAGGCTCTCAGCCCATGTATATGGATGCTTAGAGTTGTACATGCGGAGGATGTGCACATTCATCCAATTGAAAACCTCTGTTTGGTCATCTGTTTGGGGGTGGAAAGAAGTGGATTTAGTGAGCTTGGTGTGCAACAATGACCAGAGACTAGACCAAAATGTGTTGAGGAACCTGTTGTTCCGGTCGGAGATGATGGTCTTTGGTATCCCAAAATGGACCCACACTTGTTCGAAGAAGAGATTGGCAATATCTGTCGCTGTGATATTCTTCTTGGACCATAAATACACAGTAATTTCCTTGCTTGGTGGACGAAAGGCCAGACATGTAATCCATTGAGACAGATTGCCAAGGCTTCTCTGCAGTAGTAAGAGGGGTGTATAATCCTTTCTTCTTAATGGTTGGATTGGAAATGGCATAGGCAGTGCAAGATATGATATACTTGCCGACGTCATGTCGAAGTTTTGGCCAATACAAATGTTTTTGAAGAACAACCACAATTTTCTCCACGCCAAAATGTACTGCCATCCGATTGTAGTGGGTTTCCTGTATCATCTTTTCATGCTCACTTGTAGGAACACAGAGATGGCCTAGATGGCATAATAGTCCATCCTGAATGTGAAAATCAGTGACAGTTTCTCCTGTACCCAAGAGTTGATAGGTGGTGGAGAAGTCTGAATCTTGCTGATAATGTTGGGTCCACTTAGATCCCTCATGTCCACATGAATGGAGCATAGTGGTGAGTGCAAACACAGAAGGTCGACTGAGGTAGTCAACAACACAATTTGAGATCCTTGTCTTATACTTGATGTTGAGATGGAATTTTTGCAGGTAGGTTGACTACTTTTTATGGCATTCATTATGCAATTTCCCTTATGTCTGTCTGAACTGCAGAGGCTTGTGATAAATGTGGATGATCATCTCCTTTCCTAGAATGTAATGTTTCCATTGATGACAAGCTTGTACAATAGAATACATTTCCTTGTCATAAGTGGGGTATCTATGGACAATATCTGAGAGTGTATCACTATGGCATGCCACTGGATGGTCGTGTTGAGTGATAACTATGCCTACAACATAGTTATATGCATTAGTCTCAATCTTGAA
Organism: Picea mariana; assembly: GCA_032191745.1. Lineage (NCBI taxonomy): Eukaryota > Viridiplantae > Streptophyta > Pinopsida > Pinales > Pinaceae > Picea > Picea mariana. The sequence continues at coordinate 41,750 of JASDQU010172649.1, forward strand.
TGATTACTATAGATCGGGAAAGGAGAGTACTGTAGCTGAGCACAAGTGGTGATTCATATCATTGAATTCTCGTTGTTATTCCTTCCCCCACACAAAATTTTCCCTACCATTGCCCTTCGTCACCTAGTTGAGGGCCCATGCAATATGGGAGAATCCTAACATGAACTATCGATAGAATTTGGCCAGTCCCAAGAATCTTCGAAGCTCAGTTAGTATGGTCAGGGCTGGCCAATCACGGATGACTTGTATCTTATCTGGATCAACATGTACCCCATTCTCATAAAAAATGTAGCGCAAGTATTGGACCATGTTCATCCCAAAAGATCATTTTTCCAAGTTGGCATATAGCTTGTGCTGCCACAGAGTGCTCAAAACATGCTGAATATGTTGCATGTGCTCCTCCCAAGTTATTCTAAAGATGAGGATGTCATCCAAATATACCACCATAAAGGACTTGGTGAAGGGTTTCAATACATCATCCATCAACCTCATGAAAGTGGTTGGTGCATTTGTTAAGACAAAGGGCATGAACAACCATTTGAAGATCCCTTCTTTATATTTGAAGGTTGTCTTCCATACATCAGTTTGTTTGATGGGAACCTAGTGGTAGCCAGACTTTAGGTCAATCTTACTGAAAAACTTTTCTCCCTTGAATTGGTCAAGAAGGTCATCAATCCTAGGAATTGGGTACCGGTTCCTGACTATGATTTTGTTTAAGGCTCTGTAATCAATGTAGAGTCGCCAAGTCCCATCCTTCTTCTGCACCAGTACAATTGGGCTTCCGCAAGGGGGGGAGCTGAGTCTGATGTTCCCCTTTTGAAGAAGCTCTTGGATCTGACGCCTGATTTTGTCATTTTCTATCAATGAGTGATGATAGACTAGTCCATTAGGTAGAGGTGCACCAGGGGTCATATCAATTGGATGCTTGAATTGGCAGTGCGTTGAGAATATGCCTTTGTATTCTTCCATGATCCCATCCACTTGCTTTTGCTACAAAGAGAGACTCTATTTAGAGGCCACGGATGTGGCAATGACCTTCTTCTTATTGTGAGCATGGATCACAAAGAAGACAAACTTCCCTATCTGTGAAATGACCTTACTGCATTTCTTAGCAGAGATTAAATAAATAGTGGTAGGCGATGCTACCTTTGATATCCTATACAATTTTCTACCCAAAGTAATAATAACACTGTGGGGTATAGAATCATACACAACATGACGCTTCCAAAAATATGGTTTTCCTAAAAGAACATCACAAACTTCAAGGGGAGAAATATCACACAATACGTCATCTTTGAAAGGCTTGATGTCATAGGGTAGATGACATTGTTGGTTGACACAGAGTTATCTTCCTTGGCGAAGCCAATCGATGGTGTAGGGCTACGGGTGCGGTGTCCTTGGCAGGTCCATCTACTTGATGACCTCTTCTGAAATCAGGTTCTTCTGATTGCTGCTATTGAAAATGAAATGAAGCGGAGCCCCCTTTACCCACATTTGTGAGTGAAAGAGGTGTTCCCTTTCCTCTAGTTATTCTAGTTCACTTGGACAGATTTTGGTGGTAGAAATAGTGGCACTGGGTTCAACATCGATAATCCAGTTCCCTCCTTCGGGATTTGATTCAGAATCAAAATCAGCCTCCGACTCGAAATCTTTTAGCTCGACCACGAGTGACTTCTTGGAGCGACATTATTCAGTGTTGTGCCAAGGTATTTTATGGTACTCAGACCATTTTCCCATGTCCTTCTTCATCTTCTCATTGCCCTTCTTGTGTTGCGGCTTGGATTGGTTTTCTTGAGACCGACCATCTTGGCTTGGTCCCTTTCTATGTGGGTTGGGGCCACCTTTTCCCTGCTTCGGCTGTGAGGAATTTGCAGATCCTAAATCTCACCTCTTATGCCTAAATTTCTGCTCGATCTTGACAACATATCTATAAGTCATGCCCAATGAGGTGATGTCCAGAAAATCCATTTATGTTTGAATGTATCTATGAAAATAACCGCGGTATTTTAGCACCAGATGACGCTCAGAGTCTTTGATACCCAATTAGGTGCGCAGAGTATGGAAAATATTGGTGAAATATGGTATTGTTTGGTCCCTTTCTTGATGCAGAGTGGTCCATCTGGTATACTGGTCCTTATAGATTCCAACATGGTAGTATTGTTATTTAATGGCATCCCGGAAGGAATACCATGTAGGGGCCACCAAAAATATTGCAGATTCCTCTATGGCCCTTTTCTCAGAGTAAGTATCCCACTAGTCCTTAACATGGGGGATGGCCTTGAGGAGTGCAAAAGTAATATTTTCCCTATCAAAAAAATCGTGGACCAAAAAATACCCTTCGATTAGTTTCAACCATTTATCTACAACATCTGCATCTATCAGTCCCTAAAATAATGGAATATCAACATTTACCTATACCTTGAAGGGGGTTGCATGGCCGCTTGATGAAGATGCTTCTCTTGTGGGAAGCCGTCGAAGGATCTGCACAAATTTGTCCATCATTTAGTTCCTTTTTCGCACGAGGGCTTCCTCGAGCAACATTTTAATAGCATCTCATGCTCCATCATCTTTATTTTCCTCCCCCATGGGTTGTTTTTGGGCTCGGCGTGACTGATATTGCAATGACTTGATTGGTTCGAGTCCCAACTTCTTGTACCCAGATCTTGTCGGGGACATGCACGGAGAAAAATGAATGAAGAGCAGACCACTCTGATACCACTGATCCAGATTTAGGAGCAAAACGAACTAATTATAGATTGAATACAATAAACATAGAGATATCAAGAATAACCTAGATATCTAGTGAACATTATCTTCTATTAAATAAATTAAATAGGTTGAAACTGTAAAACTGCAGAACTTAAACACTTGCTCGAATGGTGGTGGCTATCTTTGAGAAGAGATGTGGCTGCTATGCGCATTCGTCTAAGAAGAATGATTACAATGAGGCTCTAGAGGCCTTTTTGATATTACTCATGAATTCCAAAACCCTAGACATCCAAAAACCTAACCCTAGAAGGTGAAACAAAAAAATTCATGTGGGCCCCTATGGGTAAGTTGGTACCTCAACTTCCTGGGGTCGTAACTTTTGCATTCGACCTCCGTTTTAGGTGAATGATAGCCTGTTGGAAAGGTCTTTCAGAGAAATACACATTTTTCCGTCAAACTCCAACTATGTCTATAGTTTGACTGTGGTGAGCCAAAAAAACAATGTTTAGGGCCCCAAAACGACCTTGGAAGTATAACAAGATGTGTTGATATGAAAACATACAAAATAATCCAGTTGGATTAGGTGAGAGGCCACCAGTATCCACCTAGAGAATGTGTGGGGCTTTAGACATCCCTAGAAGTGTAGAACCCACAATTACAAGGAAGTACAAAAGAACGTGTTGAACAAAAACAAACAAGAGGAGCTAGTTGGAATAGGTGGGTGGCCACCAATATCCACCTGGATCAGCAACCCCAAAGAAAAGAATCACCCTTTTCCATTAATGTCATAAGGGGAGAAAAACATTAAGAGCATGTTGGCAGGGGGAAAGCAGGATGACAGGGGAGGATGAGTGTTTCCATTAATGAAAAAGGGGGAGATTGTTGGAAAATTGGTTGCACATGGAGTGTTCCGCGAGGCACTCGCGGGTTTCCCTAGCCTCATCATGCGAGGCCCCACTAGTTTTCCTATTTATGTCACATGAGGATATTTGATATTGTATTTTCTGGCACATGATCTGAAGCCTATTATTGGTGATATTAGCACAATATCAACACATAATTGCATGAAAACACATATAAACACATATACATACTCTTTGAAAAAATATAGATATGTTTGCTTATGCTCAACATAGATTTCTTTAGAAAATTGATATACTTTGGTTCATGTTCTGTCTCTATATTACAATCGCCAATATTTTCATCCTTTAGGGGAACAACATGTTTAATAGGTGTATTATTTATATCAAAAAGTTTTCCAAAGGTACCAGCCCCTTTAGAATAAAATTATTCTTAAGTTGTAAGACTTTATGATCAACCATGTAATTGCTAAACTCAAGGGATACTTCAACTTCTCCTTCAAACACATCCTCAATCTCTAAATATTCCTCTAATTCCATGTGGGTATTAGAAAACTCATCCATTACTTCCATTAATCTTTTAATTTGTTGATCATCTTCAAATACTTGTTAGTACTTGATTTTATTTGAAATAGATGGTCTATATCTCATCTCAATTTCATACTTGACTCTAGGGATGGTTGGTAGCTTAAAGTTACTAGCAGCCAAGGCTAGAGAATATGCTTGTTGGTTGAACTCTCTAAGGACAACAATGATGTTGAAAGCTTCATAACATTTTTCTATCAAATCCCAAACTTGATTTTTTTACGATCTCATCCTTGGGTTCTTGGCTTGATAGAGGCCTTTGACTTGTTGCAATACTAATTATGAATCCCAAAATATTTGTAGCTTTGTAATTTCCAGTTTTCTTCCAGCCTCCAAGACCAGGACCAAAGTTTCATATTCAGCCACATTATTTGTAGCCTCAAACTCAAGCTTCTAAGATAAAGGATTTTCTTTCTTAGTGGGACAAATTATTACTACTCTAGCTCCCACTCCTTTTGAATATGCTTCATCAAAATACATCTTCCATACACCATCAACCTCTACAATAAACTTTGAGGAAGACTGTGAAAATATAGGTGCTTCATCATATTCATCATTTACTGATAAATACAACAACCCATGTCTTCATAAACAACATATATTGGATGGTTTTTTGGATTGTTTTGATCACTCACTAGATAGGAAAACTTGGTTTCCATGTACAACCTCCTATTGTCCCCTCCAAAGGATGGAACTGTGACATAGGTCATATCCATTTGCATGTTTCCCCCGAGCTTCCCTGCCCATGTTCTAGACAACAACATACCATAGTTAGAAGGCACATCAAACACTACAACATCCGTCATAATGATTTTGACAGGTAGTTGAACTAAGGTGACTACCATGTCTTTGATCAAACCTTCAAACTTAAATTTTCTTGAATCAAAAGAGTACAAGTCATGATATGACCTAGTTATCTCTATCCCAACTTCTCCATGAATATTTTAGGCATGAGGTTGTGTGAAGATCTAGAATCTAGTATGCAATTGTGCAAAATTTTATCATGAATATTCAGTGTTATGTAAAAAGGAGCAACATAGTATTCATTATCATCTATGGGAGGTCCAAATACAATGGTAGGATACTCATCTTGTACATTCAAGTTAACTGGTTGATTTGTGGGTCCCATTCCATGCATGACCTTTTCAATCTGCTTATGGTAGGAGGGGTTTTTATCCAATTCAATTAAAGGCATATAAATATTGATCTCTGATAATTCATGGTCAATGTTAAATGGGGAAACATGATTTCCAACTTCTTTATGTTCAATTTCCCCTTTTAGTGGCTCTTAAACATCATTTTCCTTTGAAGTATCTAAAACTTATTTAGCCTTATCTTTGGGTTATTTTGGGGGGGATTTTTTAGGCTGTGGATGACTGTCTTTCCCAACAAATTTTTCCCTAGGCCTGAGTTCATATTTATTATGCATTTCTACTTGTAAAGCACAAACAAACACTTTGTATTGAGATAATGAAAAATCTTCTTGGCTCAACTCACTTTTTAGGATATGTCACCTAGGATCGAGGGAATTTTCATAATCATTTTGAGTCAAATGAATAGTGTAATTATCATCTTGGAGCAGGTTAATTTCTTCTTGAAAATAAACATATTCCTCATCCATCATATCTTCAATTATATTGTTATCATTATTGGTT
>JASDQU010172650.1:668-12413 GCA_032191745.1 Picea mariana
TCATGAAAACTACAATGTTGCTTTCAGTCCATAAATATTTGGACGTTGGGTGTCTTGTGTGATAGTGGCCTTGACATTAAGTACATGTCAAACATCTATTATATGACATTGCAGTGTTAATGCAATTTCCATAGTGAATGACTGCTCGATTGCATTGTCACAAGCAATATTAATTGTGTGATCAATTAACATCCTTGGAGGATGTGAATCCCAAACAACAACTAATTTTTTTTGAACAACCATGTGTTGAAAAAATACATTGTTCTATATTTAAAAAAAAAAGATATTTTATTGTTCGAGCAATTCCTTTTTTTTTTCTCAAATATCGGATCCACTGCAACAGAAGAAATTCATTTTCCTTATCCAAAGAAAGGAAAACAACAGGAAGATTGATATTAGATGGAAGCAACTCTGGAATACACCACTACATTAAGGTCTCTTCTAAAGAATGAAATGAAATGATTACATGAAGGTGGTAGTAAAAGGTGTTTTTCAAAAACCAAATCATTACCTAAAGACGCCAAAATTCTTGTAGAAGGTGGTAGTATAAAGTAATCTTTAAAAGTGTTGCAAAGTTGATAATCCAGAATTCCTTCCCATTAACTTTTCCTAGTTACATGTCCATGCAGGCATTAGAAAATTTTGAGAGCGTTGTTCCCTGGTTATATACCCTCCTTCAAGTAGGAGGAGAATATCCATGCAAAGAGGGGCAAGCTCATCGACCCAGATGCAATCATATGCATAGGAATAGTGAAAACAAATGTGCAGTAGCGATAGAAAGTTGAATGTTTGTGGAGTCTATTACTACATCTAGAGGAAAATGAACAAACTTTGACAGAGAATATGACTTTCTGTCAAGTCTGTTACCACACCCAAAAGTAGCTCAACAAACTTGAAATAAAAACTCTTGTAATTTTAGGATGTTGATTCAACTACCCATATAGTTTTTCATACTTGCGATGATCCAAATTTATAATCTCCTTCTAAGTATATTTGGGAATGGAGTAACATTTTGCGTCATTTCCGAATATTCCAGACCATTTTGCAAGCCACGATATGTGCGACTCCTCTGACGAAAGATAAATTCTTGTGTGGTCTGCAGAATTTGATACACTTGCCAAATTTGTGTTGTTGGAAGAAACTATATACTTCAACGAAGGAGCATTTTACAGGTGACTTGAAAGTCCCTTCCAACTCCTAGTAAGAAAACAAAGAAGTTCAACACACAAATCTTCAGGCAACCCTTTCAACTAACGAAAGCATCGAATACAGGGAGAACACCAATCACAAGATACCTAATTTTTTTTTTGTGCCTGAGTTTCTGTTGGCTAAGATAGTTTTTTTTCGCTCAAAGATGACATCACATAAAACCATTCCCTCCTCTTTCAATTGGGCATGAATGGCATCTCTAAGTTGTCTCACAAGTCCATGACCAGGAACATTATAACTGGACCAATAAGGAAGGACGTCAACCTTCCTTAGAAGGCGCACAACAAGTTTGAGTCATTCGAAACAAGCAAGAAGAAAAGTAGAATGATACTATGTTAGTTTTTGTCAGCGTCAATCAGTCCTCTTGTAATAAAAAGCATCCGCCAGGCTAAGTAAAAATGGCGATGTCTACTTTTATTATTTAATAATTAGTATGTGGGATTTTCCCTTGCGAATCTGATCATACAAGGAATATCATAAGAATAAAAGCGACATGTTACCATTTGTAGTTTTGGTATTGTGGGTTTAAGAGGACATTGGAAAAGCTAATACAATGAGAAATATTTTGTGTAGCCTGCCTTCTCTACCTCTATTTTTGTGTAGTCTGCGTTTTCACACCGTCACACCCAGATCAATTGGTATTAGAGCGTGTTCAGTTCGTGGGACCAAAAAAATTCATCCACCAGGTTCAAATTTTTTTATGCTGAGAGAAGAAAACGTGAGGGATGTTTTTGTGTTGTTGTTCAGGAGGGAGAAAAGAGAGACCGTGCACCAAAGGGACTGGTGTGCATCTCAGTTTGGAGACTAAGCAGTTCTTTCTTCCATCAAGGGGCTGCTAGCGTGTGGATATGCGAACCAAAGTGACCATGACCAAGGAAGGAACAAAGAGCACACTAGCCAAATCATTTTTTTTTCTAGGGCATGGTGCACATCTCTGAGTTTTCCTGCTGCGCATATAATCCAATCGCCTTTCTCAATTCGTGGGTGGACAACATAAAAGCTAGGAAAGATGTCAACCTCTTGTAGTAGCGTTTCTTTTATTTATGTGTTGCATTATCATCTCCAAGGTGATCATTAATATCTGAGTGAATCCCTCCCTCAAATCTAGCAACATGCCCCTTTAGAAAATTCGAGCATATATTTCAGAAGACACCCTCACAAGCAGATTCACCTTCACAAGTAGATCAAGACGCCCTCACAAGCAGATCCGCCTTCACAAGAAGATCAATTGGTATCAGTTGTGCATCTGATTCGTGGTGTATTCTCCCAACATTCGCCCACACTCAGAAAAGAGAACACTGTATGCTCAGAGCGTGCATTTCACCCTTCTCAGGATTTTTTTTCACATCCTCCACATGGTCTATTCCAGGCTGCCAACCATGCGAACCCGACGTGAACCATCCAGTGAGGAATCTCATGCAGACACATCAAGCCTAGTGGTCGATTTTGCACTGGCTCTTCAGGAATTGATTCGTCTTCAACAACGAATACCTCTAGAAAACATGCAATTGGACACCCATTTTCAATTACCCAAGTTCACTCGTCAGATGAATGGCGAGATCATGGATTCCTAGATTCGAAGTCTCTCCACATATTTAAAAACCTCGCCTGAGATGGAGGAGGCTACCAAATTACAAATAGCCAGTCTCCAACTCGAGGGAATCACCCAGACTTGGTGGGACACACACTTGACCAGCGCATAATATATCGTCGAGATCGACACTCCGTCCCTGACAACTGGTTGCATTACTTCATGGGAGACATTCTATCAAGCCTCGAGAGAATGCTTCTACCCTCTTGGCTACCTTCACAATTTGCTCACAAAGTGGTTACAACTTCGGCAAATTTCCAATCAGTTGGTGTAAGGCTACATCGACGTCTTATGCAATCTACATATCCAACTACAGATCAAAGAACCATATGAGGTATTAATAATTAAGTTCAATTATGTTTTATTGTTGCCTCTCTGGCGGGAGGTAGATATTTTTTATAGTGCTTCTCTGGACAAGGATTTCTTACGGGCCCTGTCCATTGAAAGAAAGGTGGCTCCTCACATTCGAGATCCTCACTAATCTAACACATCCCACACTAATCCCTCTAATCCCAGAATTTTCCAAAACCTCACAGTCTCACTCAAGGCCCCCACCCTCTCAAGCCCAGGCTACACCCATCAATCTCATGCATGCTGCATCATCACCCAAGACTCCATCATCTCGCCCGGTTCCACAAGACACTATCACACATCCTCTAGTTACCGCATCCCATTCTCGCACCCAACCAACAATTAAACATTGTTATACTTTACCCCATCTTACCTCTCAATTTTCCTTGGGAGCGATACGTAAACATGGAGGTCACCCGATGACTTACCACTCCGAGACCCTGCCCTTTGCCAAATTTATTAACTGCCACTACGCCAAATAATTCCACTTCCTAATGCTGGATTTACAGAAGTGGCACCCTTACAATAGAGCCACCCCCTCTTCCACAGACCTCTTACCTTTCAAGGTTTGTCTTGGGTTTCAGTATATAACTCCCACAAATATACCTCTCATTTTGACTACCTCGGGCTCAACACATCAACAACGACACCAACAGGTTGGTCATAGTAGTGTTCATAATTCATCACAGGAACACATTCCAGTCGCCGCATCCTTGCCCATAACATTGGATCGTGCAAAGCACCGTCATGTTTCATATCTGGTTGGAAAACAATGCCAAATCCAGATACAGGACAAGTGACTGACATTCGAAACAGTGCAACGACAGTTCCCTCGGCGGGTGGCGGAAGCAGGGATGCTTTTAGATCTAAATAGGGAGGAATTGGACCAATAAGGAAGGACATCAACCTTCCTTAGAAGGCACACAACAAGTTCGAGTCGTCTGCAACAAGCGAGAAGAAAAGTAGAATGATACTATGTTAGTTTTTGTCAACGTCAATCAGTCCTCTTGTAATAAAAAACATCCGCCAGGCTAAGTAAAAATGGCGATGTCAAATTTTGTTATTTAATAATTAGTATGTGGGATTTTCCGTTGCGAATTTGATCATGCAGGGAATATCATAAGAATAAAAGTGACATGTTACCATTTGTAGTTTTGGTATTGTTCGTTTAAGAAGACATTGGAAAAGCTAATACAATGTGAAAGTTTTTGTGTAGCCTGCCTTCTCTACCTCTGTTTTTGTGTAGTCTACGTTCTCACACTATCACACCCAGATCAACAATGAAGGCACCTTAAAGCCCAAATCTTCGATGATATAGAGAAATGGGAATAAGTATTTAAAATGAACGTTGGAGGATGATAGTATAATCTTTCGTACGATTTGGTTTAATTCATTTTAATGGAAGATTCCCTCGATCTTTTTTCTTATTAATGCCAATCTTTTCGAATATGTGTGTTGAATAGTCACTAATAACACGAGTTAACATTCACATATGAAAGCAGATTCTCAAATATGACAACCTGTAATGTATGCACAGTATTAAAGAGCGACATGACGTCAATACCTCTGTGGATGACACGTTTTTGGATGGCAGCGTGGTAGTACAATATTGCACTATTACTATGATGATGCCTTTAAAAAATTAAAATATCCAAAACTTTTTGCAAATTCAAAATGGACACAATTTTTTTTATCAGATCCCATAATATTCACCTGTTAATGCGTTTTAATGGGAGATGTCCTTGTGCTTTCTGCTTATTAAATCCAATCTTTTTGAACTTGTCTGGTGGATTGTTAATAGTAAAAGCATAATTAATGTGCATTGGGAAGGATGGAAGGTAATTCTTTTAAACTTTTCTGAACCCGGGGGTGCGTGAACTCGCAAAACTTTGAAGACTCGACTAAGTGTGGAAAGGCGGGTCGAATAGATAGAGTCATTGTAGGTAGAGTCAGCCTTGTGAGTTCGAGGAGCTCAGGGTCGAATTGTAGAGCAAATTTTTTTGGGGTGCAAGATGTATACCCTGACCATGGGTTACCAGAGTTCGATAGCACCTATCTGTGAGCTCGTGTTCATAAAATTGGCTAAGTATGCAAATGAACGACGGTTGATCAGACTTGTGATGTGAATATATAGATGGAGATGACGATTTTTCAGTTCGCCACATCGAGAACCCGAGAGCATAGAAACGTGACAAAGTATAGAACATAAACGCATAATAGAGGGTAAGAACAAAAGGGAAAAGCAGACAAGTTTAGAAGAAATTGGTTAAGTATGCAAACGAACGGCAGTCGGTCAGACTCGTGATGTGAAGATATAGATGGAAAAAAATGTATTGCAACAGGCCTGTCAAGCTATGCAAGAATGCAACCGCAAAATCGAGACCCATCGGTGAATGGAGAAGGACAAAAGTGCAACCCCTGGCCCGCAAACTGTAACAACAGGTCCAATTGTAGATGCAGGACCCCAACCTTGCAAAGTTGAAGCAAACAACAACAAGCAACAAAGAACAAACCAGTGAAGAAACACCAAAAGGCCCAACTGCAGCTGCAGAACCTCAACCCTGCAAAGTTGAATCAAACAAAAATAAGAAGCATCCAACGAACCAAGGAGCAAGCACTAACCAACCGACAAAGAATGTTGGTGAAGAACAATATTGGCCAAATTCACTGCAAACAAGATTGTATCAAAAATTTTGGAGGAAAATGTATTGTAACACATCTGGTAAGCAAACATTTTAGGCTGTGAGGCCTGTCAGGTAAACATTTAAGGCTATGAAGACCGTCCAAAGGTCTTCCATTGTGAAAGCAATTAAGAAAGGTGCAATTTTCACGATTAGTATTTTTCAATACTTGGAGCGTTCAAAATCCTCTAGCTGTCCATCTTTGTATGTGATTACTACGACCAAAGAAGCATGACTATAATGTTTTCTTCGTCTCGTTCCTGATCGCCAATGTTCAACACATAACCTACCTCCATCACAGCCACTGTGACGTATAGGAAAAGGAAATCGTATTTTCTCCCCACATACAAAGATGTTCTGAAAGAGGATTTCGACTTAGGCATCCTCAGCAATGAAGTTTCTCACCTGCAAACTGTAAATAGCAAAGGAAGCTAAACACGACACTGAAACCTACCCATAAATGGGGAACGACAGAAGGCCAGTTCCAATTGTGGTTGCAAAAACCCAAGCATGCAAACTGCAACAAGACCAACAGGCAAACAAGAACAAGAGCAACAAGAAAAAAAGAAATGAGTGAAGAAGCAAGGAGTAAGCATGGACCACTCAACCAGTAATGCCCCTGAAGAAAGGTGCAATTTTCACGGTTGGTATTTTTCAATACTGGGAGTGTTCAAAATCCTCTTGCTGTCCATCTTTGTATGTGATTACTACGACCAGAGAAGCAGGACTGTAATGCTGTCTTCGTCTCGTTCCTGATCATCAATGTTCGACACAGAACCTACCTCAATCGTAGCCACAATGGCGTATAGGAAAAAGAAATCGTATTTTCTCCTCACATACAAAAATGTTATGCAAGAGGATTTCGACTCAGGCATCCCTAGTAGTGAAATGTATCACCTGCAAACTGCAAACAACAGAGGAGGCTAAACATGGCACCTGAACCTACCCGTCGATGGGGAATGACATAAGTCCAGTTCCAATCGCGGTTGCAGAAACCCAAGCGTGCAAATTACAACAAGACCAATAGGAAAACAAAAACGACAACAACAGGTAAACAAAAAACTAGTGAACAAGCAAGGAGAAAAGATGAACCACTGAACTAATAATGTCATAACTATAAAAAAAGAATATTAAAAAAAAACATTAAGCACAACTATTAAAAAAAAACATTAAAAGAACATTAAAAAAAAGAACATTCATGCCTAGTTATGAATACCACACTAGGCACAACTATTTAAAAAAAAAAACATTAAAAACATATGTGCCAAAACGAGACATTGAAGGAAATGCTTTAAAATTGATCACACAGAGAATGGCATATGGAATAAGTATCCATGCAACTAACATAGCTAAAATCAATTGCACTAAAACTAATAAAGAAAAGACACTACACAATTAAGAGGTCTTAGTGTCATTAACAATTTACCACGACCGAAATTGACTCAAAATTGAAGACTTGTCATTAGGTGTCTCAAAAGTGACACATGTAGATAACTCTAGCTACACATCCATGAGTGAACTTCTCATATGATAATTTTGGAGAAAATAATTTACAATTTTGACTTTGTTAATTGTAAATGACGTGGTAGTTTACTCACAAATTATGGAGAGGAGAGTCTATATACTCGGGCATCAATAAATATGCCTTATGCATGTGTATGTCTCTCTGCAAACAATGCTATGCAAGTTTGTGTATGTTCTTCTCTCTTTTATATATATATATATATGTGTGTGTCGGGTTTAATGGAAACCTTCCAACATCCCTCAACAATGTTTACTAGCGATAGATTATGTGTAATGTCATTGTTTAACTTAATTATAATTTTTGAGAGACTCATAACTAACTGACACAATTTTTCCAACCAATATCATTAAATATATTTGAGATTTCTTGTTGTCCAAGTCCTTATAAATATTGAATATTTTTGGTTAAATTTTCTATATATATCTAGACTGGTTTATCAATCGCCATTTGTTGCAAAATACGTAAATAACAATCAACGATCACTTAAGACAAAGTATCAAACTTTTAACTTGCATTCAATTAGAGGTTGGAAGATGTACCAATTTCTTGGTGGCTAACTCCGATACACGTGTCATGATATGAACGAGCACTCATTCCTCTTAAGTTACAATATAAAGAAGCTACGAATTTATTCCTTATAATTAGAGCTGAACTTAAACAATATGAGATCTGATCTAAATAATATACAAATTTAATTATATTGGGGTTTGTACCATTTGAGAACATAATTGAGTATGTAATATACATAAATATGATATGAAATCCGTAACGATAAGGTGAGTGTCTCTGTCTTAAACATTTAGTTGCAAATTTTACCTAATCTATGTGCTATACAAAAAGACAAATGTGTGATACTATTTGAAAAACCCCAAAAGATAAATTTGAGGTTTAGTAATATTCACCTATAGAAGACATGTGGGATGGCATCAATTACTTCTTACACAAAACAATATAGTATATTAACTATAACCAATGGGATAGTTTCAATTAATTCTTACACAAAACAATATACTCTAACGATGCTTCTGGTGACAAAACTAATAGATGTTAAACCAAAACTCATTGCTATAGCAGTGATTTGGCAGGGAATAATAAGAAATATTGAGGAAAACGGACATGGACGAGCCAGATTTAGAATTTAGAATATCCATATGTATCTTTGGATGCTCTCCAGCCTTTTATTTTACATAATTTGGATTGGACCCACAGAACTAAGTAAGAATGAAGAAGCTTTATGCATAAGTCGTAGCTACCTTTTGTTTTACTAGTGGGAGATTTTGTTTGATCTCGAATACTGTCTTTGGATAAAAATTTGCTGCTTCTGCTTGATCTCGAATCCTAGTTATGAATCACTTTAGCTGGAGTAGACTTCATTTTTGGTGGATGAATCTTCGCTTAAGTTTTCAATTTTTGCTGAATGGGCCTTCGTTGCTTTGCTTTCTCTTTCTAAATGTTAGATATGTTTGAGATATTGTTTACAATAGAATTGGTTAGCTATTAGTTTGAATTTGTTGGAGGTTGTTGAGAAATTCTCTCAATTTCTTTCTCAAGTTTAGAATAAGTTGGATCTAATCACAATTTTAAAAATGTATTTATATTGTGTGTATTCTTAAAGAAAAGTGAAATTTTGTGTGCATACTAATTTTCTTATTTGGTATCAGAGCCAAGTGCTTTGGGATTATCTCCCTTATGGGAGGGCCGAGGGAGATGAGAGTGAAGTGTTTTTTATTTACTGGTGTGAGGTTATTGTTTCCTGTGAGTGTTAAGAGAGACTGATAGAGATATATCTGTGTGGTGAAAATCTGTGTGTTTACGAGTGAGATCTGTTGCCAAATGGAATCGATGATCCAAAGTTTTTGATCTGAATCGTTCCTGTTCAGAAGTCTTCTTTGTATTCCGAACATTGAGATTGAAATCACTGGAGACTTAAATCAAGATTGTTGGTAAGGAGTTTCAACCAACAAATCTTGTTGGGGATTACGCAACATACAAAGGAGTTGTCTACAACCAACATGGAAGAGTAGAGAGTGGCTATATTTTTTGTTTGGCGCACCTTCTTGTACATGTAGAGCTCTAAGGAAAAAGCATGAATTATTTCAGCAACGATAAAAAAGCCGAGGATCATTTTCATGCATAAGGTATTCATACATAGCCTCTTAGCCAAGCTATTGAAGAAGCCAACTCGACCACCATTTCTGCAAAGTATGGTCGCAATTTGGCGAGATGCTACTGCCTAGACGTTGCTGTAAAGTGTGAGTCACTATTGGAGTCACTGTTATATTTATTGCAGTGGAGAACCATGATGTGAGCATTGGAGTTGAAGAAATAAATGAAATGCAATGGAAGACATGGAAGGTGCTCATCTTAAGCATCAAGGAGAAAATTTTATTTGGGGTCTAGTATTTGGTGGCAGCGACATTACAAGAAACAACGAGGCATACCTGGTAAATCTTTGCAAGGACACCAACCTTTGTACCATTCACTAAAAGAATTGTTGTTAGAGATTTGCATGGAAGGAAGCTATAACCACGTGTGTTGGAAAATTGTGTTATTGTTGTGTGAAATTTGTTGTTTTGTGTACTGTGGTATTTTTCAAATGTATTGATCCAGAACCAACTATAGAACATGGTAACATAATTTACGCTGGTGTGTGCGGAAGCCCAGACCTTGCCACAAGATGGTCACTAGTTTGGTTAAGTTTACAACATGTTATAGAACTGATGGGTCTTGTTGTGCTTTGGGTTTCAAGAGCATCTGTTACAGGTTACTTTTTATGAGATCTTTGTGTGTCATATAGGTCAAGTTTCCTGATAAAATTATGAATACATTTCATATCCAGAGTACTCTCTTAGAAACTGATGGATACCCAAAAGTGAAATATCCGACAGATGGAAGTATCTCCATAGATGGTTCAGTGCTTGACAACTTTTATCGTGGAAGCCCCGATGAGCTAAGTCTGACCATGTTGTTGGTCATTGCAAGTTCGTCAATGATGGTCAGAAGCGTTTATGTTTTAAATGAATGAAATGGGAAGCTTGAGAGTGTGAAGAAGAGAAGAGCGAAACTCAGGAACTTTATCTAGTGAGTATAAGTGCTAGTGAAGACCAGTCAGACAAGAATCAGGAAAATTCATGTATATTGTAATTTGTATTATAAGCTTTGTAATGAGTGTGATGAGTGTTCTGTTGGAATTTGTATTTACAAGTCAGTGATATCTTCACGTCTCCGTCAATTTGTCTGTTAGCCATTTTGTCAGTAGTTTGTCAGTCAACCGAAATGTCAGTGAGACAGTCTGACAGTCTGTAAGTGCAAAGTTGCACATTTACTCAAAAGTCAGTTGGCAAGCAGGAAGCTATAAATGGAGCCGATATCTATCTTCTCGGGTTGAGTTAAGTGGTTGAAGAGTCAATCGAATTAATGACAATATTTAATGTTGAGTCAGTCTTAGATTCTGTAGGAAGTCTAGTATGTGTCTATATAAGTCTGAGTCTCTTAGTTAGTCGATGATGCAAAAGAAGATGTTGAAGAGAAGAAGTTGATGCGTAGAGAAAAAACAAAGAGGTAAAGAGAACCGGCATCAACTGAAGAGTTGACAGAAGAAGTCATTGGAGTCGAAGGTCATCTTTTTCATTGTATTTTGTATTCGTGCACATCGTCGAAGTTCATTAATATCAAGCTTTTTGTGTATTGACAAAGTTTATGTCTTATTTATGAGTTTGTGTGCTAAGCATAGCACTGTGTTATTCCGCATTTATAAATCATTTCATTAAGTGTGTGTATTCATAGCATGCGACAAACTAAGCAATATCTATACTGCGCAGTGGTCTTGAGAACTCTGTCGTGTAGCCTGTTCGGTGCACAGTATTTCAAATTGCGTTGCGTAGAGTAGACTACGTGCATTATTGATCCAACCGATCCTTCCTTCAAATTGGTATCAGAGCAAGTTCTATCAGAACAAGTTTGTCATAACAGAAACTCAGTTAAAAGTGAAATATGGCTTCTACCTCAAATCTGCAACCTCCCACTTTACATGCAAGAATTATGATATGTGGTCCTTGACCACGAAGACTTTGTTTCGAGGTCAAGATGTATGGGAAATAGTCGAGAATGGATATGTGAACTAGTAGATCAAGCAACATATAATGCTCTCACACAAGCTAAGAAAGATGTCTTGAAAGATCAAATAAAGAATGATGGAAAGACGTTGTTTTACATACATCAAGCCATGCATGAAAGCATACTTCCAAGAGTTGCATCATGAAATAAATCCAAGGAAGCATGTGACATATTACAAACCTCTTATCAGGGTATGAAAAAAGTAAAGACTGCAAAACTGCAGATTCTTAGCAGAGATTTTGAAACTGTGTCAATGGAAGATTCAGACACAG
>JASDQU010172651.1:0-20958 GCA_032191745.1 Picea mariana
TCTACTTGTCCGCAGGCAGATTTTCCTACAACAGCTCTCACTCCACTAAAGTCTGCTCAGGGAAAGATACTCATCCCAATAGCGGATTCTCTACCATATGGTGTCCAACCCCCTTCCTTGGACCTAGCAAAACTCACATAGTACAACTCACTTGGAATCAAGGTGAACACAATAAATGAAGCCCCTGCTGCAAAGACACCCTTTCGCAACATTTCATAAGAGAAATTGGTTCCTTAGTAAAAACCCCTGTATTTTGTATGGTAGGCGTTTCTTGCTGCTCCACCAACAAAGAAATCCTCTGCAATGATGAATGTCAACCTACAAAAACAAGATGATTGTAGTCTATTAGTCCTTATTCTTGGAATTTGATACAACCTTTTGAGAATACAAATGTGAGGTTTAAGAATGCCCTATTTAATCTGTCAGGCTGTGATTTAGTGGTTGAGATGGGGCATTGCAATGTTAATAACCCAGGTTCAATCCCCAGTGGGGATAGAGCCCCGGATTATATGTTGGCCAAGTTAAAGAAAAAAAAAGCCTTTTACTGCAACAATAGTGCTGGAAGAGCTTCAGAATGCCTTAATACACATTAGCTCATCTTATGCAGAAGGGAAAGAGTATTACCAGGTTGCAATGAATAACAAGTGACCTATTCAACTCAAGAACAAACAATATAAAAACTTTCCTTGTTAACAATATAAATAAAACCTTTCAAGATCTTTGAAATGAGAGTTCAACTTCTAAGATAAACTTCCCTTCATATTATATCCAGATAATAATAGGAAGCCCAAACTCCACATAAAATTTCAACAAAACCAAGATATTCAATTAACTGTGATTTTAATCCAACAAACAATGTCAAATAACCAGAAAGTATCATCATAAGGTAGGACCATGGAGACCTCTATGCCATAGAGCCTCTCCTTGAAGAATTTTTCTTTTTGATGCTGCAATAGAAGGCTGCCACCTTCCCCATCACTTTGGACGTCAGATTTTTGACCAAATTCTAGATTTTTGGAGATTCCTTTCTTTTGAAAGGGATGTTTAGTAACCCTGCCTAACTGTTTATTCCCTTTATGGTGAGGTCCATCTCAAAACATCTGCCACTTCTTTGATGGGAATCTCTCTCTCCTAAAGGATTCTTCTGTAGGTCTCAAACTTCTTATCTTATAACAAGTTATAAGTTGATAGGCCATTTTGCTGGGTCATGCCATGATCTGAGGGCGAAGAAGGGTTAGCAGGTTTCCAATAATGGGAGACAATTGTCTAATTCTTTAGTAGTAGACCTTCTTTGAAAAATATTAATTGACTTTATCAACATATGTCTTTATCTAATTTCTAATCATGTTATAATGCTTTTCTTCTGGAAATTTTGCCGTGTGAGATTACAATGAGCGTGGGCTTTTCATTAGCTTCCCGCTTCACAAGTGCATTTAAAAGGACATACAGATAAGTATATTGTTAATTAATGGAGTAATTTAATAAGGGGAGAAATTTTATTTATTTATTTAATTTTAATAAAAATTATGTTAAAATTTTATTTTATTTTAATAGGAATCATAAATAAATAATATATGATTAATGTAGTAATTAATAATTAGAAAAAAAATATTTATTTAATTTAATTTTAATAGAAAATTAGGTTTAAAATTGTATTTTATTTTATTGATGAAAATTTTGATTATAAAAGCGATATAATATTTGATTATAATAGTCGATTATATAATATTCAACTAATATTATTCAACTGAAATTTTAATTTACATTTTAAAACTAAACTTAAAAAATTGAATTTGTACATTTATTAACTAATTAACAAGAAAAAAATGAATTTTAAAACTTATTAACTAATTAATTACCTAGTGTGGAAAACCATGGAAAGCTCAATTTTAGCAAAGTCTAACTTATTTATGTCATGAACAATGTCACAGACAATTGGGAAAGACACAAATTTTCTTATAATTCATTACATATCTTAATACCAAGCATGTGGATTAGCAACTATATGATGATAATGTGCCTACTTGGGTAATTCTCATAAGATGGGAAAGCCAAAGACAACTTTACAAGATAATGCATTTCAAGAATGGAGAGGATATTTTTATATTAAGGTTGAAAGAATAAGGGAATGGAATGAGTGATCATCCTCTATATTGAAGCATTAATTTCTATGCATGAGTCTTCTAACTATGAATCTATAAATGGAAGGTTTTAATGGAGTGTATTTTTTAATTGTTTTACCATCAATTGTATAGAAACATCTAAACACTTTGTGGTAGAGTGATAAATGTTGCAATAGAGTGTTTAGACATTGTTGGATTTTTAATATCTTTGAATCTAATGATGTCTAAGCACTCTCACACAACATTTATGACTCCTTGACAAAATAGAGTGTTTAGACATTGTTGAGTTTTTAATATCTTTGAATCTAATGATGTCTAAGCACTCTCCCACAACATTTATGACTCATTGACGAGGAGCTTAGATGTTTCCCAATTGTGCCACATTTTAACCAAGTCAATGTATAACTTATAGTTGTTTCTTAGTTTATTTTCTAATAGTATTAATGTGAACATGGACACAAGAATGGTCATGCTATATAGGTGTGCACACCTTGGTCTAGTAGTGTCAAGTGATGTAGGTCCATGGATTAGAATACATCATCACTAATATTGGATAATGGTTGAGTTGCCACAATCAATAAGTCTAAGATGAAAGTTAACTAGATATATACCAAAGCTCATAGTAGTTATGGATTTTCAATTTTTTTTTTATTATCTTTGGTTGACTTTGTAATCATTTTATTAATAACAAGCTTGCCTCATCCACTTGTGAACTATAAATAGGAAACTTGAATTCATTGTTAGCATCATGCAACGTCGCACGATTGTAATAAGTTCCACATTATGAATATTTGTACGATTTTTCATCAATTAGCATTAAAAGCTCAATCTCTACACCACTATTATCACAACGAGAGCCACAATTAACTCTTACACAAATTTAATCCTTGCCTCTTTTGTAATCTATCTATAAAGGGAATAGAGTTATACAATGGAACCACACCATGCATTGTTTTATATATATTATATATTTTTTATTTCTTTCTTTATGTTATGTTGTTATACTCAATCTCTTTTCTTTCATGATGATGCAAGATAATCCATTGTCAAGTAAGTTATCATGCATGCATTAGAGTTCATAGATTTAGCATTGTTTCATGCTTACTTAGAATGAAGGGTCATAGGATGACTTTGTTGGAGTATTACACGTGGCCGTAAGCTAAACGTTCTACGCTTTGGCTTTTTTTCTAGGTATTTTTTTTTTGTTTAATTTTGTCTGAAATTTGGTGAGAAAGTGTTGGATTTGCATATTTGAGTGGCTAAGTCTATATAATCTGAGTGCCCCACGGGTTTTTCAACACGCTAAATCCATTTATCAATTCATAAATGCAATTTAAACAATATAAATTTGTAGTTTTGTCTAAATTTATGTCATCAGATCCCCCAAGTAGTTCCCCTCATTTTGAGGATGGTACCCAAGATAAACAATAGAACCTTCAGGGCACAAGGTTGGTCAACAACAGGGCTCGAATCCATTACAAAAATGTACTCGTTAATAGCTCAACATGTCACTTGCGGGAATTGAACCTAGGTGGGGAGGATAACAATCATTCCTCCCAACGATCCAAGCTAAATCCAATTGACATCCACAGTGAACTTTTTTACCCTCAAAATGTGAATTGTTGAATTTGCACAATGTAGTTGGAAGGCCACAAACTAAATATCACAAGCTTAAATATGAGGGTTGTAGATGAACAAAAGGCCTTGGGCTCTCATAGATTGGCCTTTTATAGTTGGATTTGTATAGAATTTAGAGATTGTGATGGTTTTGTGAATGTAAGTAAGATAAGAGTTGATCCATGACCATTGAATAAAAGATAGTTGTGTTCTACATTGGTGAGTTATGTGCAACTATATTGTATTGCTATGTTGATTTATGTTCAAAGCATTGTATGTGTTTGATAATTTCTCCTATGTGAATCTGATTGCAGCCCTAAACTACATCAAATGGTATTGGAGACAAGATTATAACTTTGTGAAAGGAAGAGAAGAAAATGGCTTGTGATATTGTTGGGAAGGAAGAAAGTCTAACTTTCATTTATGGGAAAGATTATGTATGTTGTAAACAAGTTTTGATGGTGGATGTTACGCTAGAAATTAGATGCTAAGAAATCAATCCTTGTTGAAAATAGTATTAATAGTGCATTAATTTGTGCATAGTAATAGTGAGAATTACAAGATAATAGGAATAAGTATGCCACTTAGGAAAATAAATATAAGATATCTAACATATCTAGTGATGGAGGATATGGGATATCAAGGAAATCATTAATTTGAAGAGTTGAGAAGGAAAATTGAGGAATTTCAAATGAAACAAGTTGATGATGTCAGAGAAGACTCGAGAATATAACTTGAAGCAGAGGAAAGACAAGGTGACTAGGAAAGAGACCCTAGTGTGCAGTTGCCCAAACTTCTAAAATTTATAGTGAGTGCTAGAACTAAAAAAACAAATTATGATGGTAACTTAAAGGATAAAAATTTAATTGACTAGATTGAAGAATCATTAAAGTAGTTCAAATATAAAAAATTTGAATACCCCCATAAGGTGAAGTTTGTTGGCACCAAGTTGAAGGGGCATGATACTTTATGGAAATATTGTGTACAAGAAGATAGAATTTATAATTGTAAGGAAAAGATTAAGACTTGCAAGAAAACGGTAAGTAGCATGAAAGTGAAAAACTTACCTATAAATTATCAACAAGTATTTTACATTCATGATGGAGATTTGAGGCAAAGGTAGACATTAGTCCGAGGGAACATAGAGGAGTTCTTCATATTTTCAATTAGATCATGCATCAAGGAACCAAAATTCCAAAGAGTTGCAAGGGATGTCAAGGTCCTAAGGTTTACTTGAGATGAATTAAACACTCATTATTTCCATACTCAAAATAAAGTATACCAAATTACTCCAAAAAATTATGAAAAGTTGAGTAGAAGACAACAAAGTGCTAGAGAAAGAAGAGGTGGAAGTGGAGGTAGAGAAATAGTTGGATGAAGTCAAACAAATGTAATAAATGATGATGGAACAAGCAGTCACAATAAGAAATTCAAGGAAGGTAACAATGCTAGTAGAGGCAACATAAGTAGGTATGTTACTACATTTACCCTTATGGTAAACAAAGACATAAGATGGCAGAATGTCTTGAAAATCAAAATGATGGAATAATGAATGAAGTAAGGGCACATGTAGCTTAGGAAGGGAAGTATTCAATTGTTGGGGACAAAATTATAGATATTCACCATGATCAAGGAGAAAATATCATGTTTAGAAGGGTGTTGTTGTGGCCAAAGAAGTAAATTGTAGAAGAAAACATCTTCAACACAAAATGTAAAAAACAAGGTAACTGTTGTGATTTGATTATTGATGGAGAAAGAATTGAAAATATAGTATATAAAGAGGTGATACATAATTTAACATTAAATTGTGCACCCCATCGTAGTGCATGAATAGTTTCATAATTGTGGAATGGACATTGGGTTACTATTTCTCAACATTGTTTGTTGAATTTTCAAATAGGAGATTACAAAGACCATAGTTCCTAAGGTCACAATCCTTGAGGTCATAGTCCCCGAGAAAATAGTTCCTGAGGTGAAAGTTCTCGAGGTAAAAGTTCCTGGGGTAATAGTACTCAAGGTCAATGTTTTGGAGGTCAAATTTCCTAAGATTGAAGTTCCCAAGGTCATAGCTCCTGATGTCAAAGGTCCTGAGGTCAAATTTCCTAAGGTCATAGTTCCTCAAGTCAAATTTCCTAAGGTCAAAGTTCTTGAGGTCATAGTTCTTGAATTCAAAGTTCCTGAGGTCATAGTTCTTGAGGTCAAAGTTCCTGAGGTCGAAGTTCCCGAGGTCAAAGTTCCCGAGGTCAAAGTTCCCAAGGAAATAGTTCTTGAGGTCATAGTTCCTAAGGTAAAAGTTACCAAGGTCATAGTTCCTAAGGTCAAAGTTCCCGAGGTCATAATTCCTAAGTTCATAGTTCTCGAGGTCAAAGTTCCCGAGGTCATAGTTCCCGAGGTCATAGTTCTTGAGATCATAGTTCTTGAGGTCAAAATTCTCGAGGTCAAAGTTCTCAAGGTCGTAGTTCCCAAGGCCATAGTTCTAGAGGTCATAGTTCCAAAGGTTAAATTTCTCGAGGTCAAAGGTTTGGAGGTCAAAGTTCTCGAGGTCAAATTTATTGAGGATAAAGTTCCTAAGGTCATAGTGCCCAAGTTCAAAGTTGTTAAGGTCATATTTCTTGAGGTCAAAGTTCCTAAGGTCATATTTATTGAAATGAAAGTTCCTGAGGTCTTATATGATCCTTAGGAACAGTTGGATCGCTTGCACATATCCTTCCTAATGATGGGGGATTGATGACCTAGGGTTCATCATAGTTGATCAACAAAAACCATAAGGCATCGACATATAAATCCTCAGTCGAAGACTAAATAAGGTCTCACTCGAGACACCATGAGAATGATAAAGACCATCAAGTATGTGTCGATGATGAAGGGTCAATTACAAAAATATTCCATTGCACTAAGATTAAAGACTAACATTGTATACCATTAACACATACATTCATTAGACACATAATCAACACATCATAGGATAAGAATAAATGTAGCTTTTATTATATTCATTCAACTAGTCACATACATATACGAAGAGACTCATAAATTATCAAAAACAATGCCCTGCACTCTCATACATTCTCTCAGTATTTCATTACATACCACCATGTGCTCTCTCCCAAAATATGCACCTATTACAAAACTAGACTCATAATCAGATTCATTACAAAACATGAGCCCGAGGCGAACTTAAATACTTTGACCACTGCAACAACAATCCTAACAACAACAATCAATGACTGACTAATCAACTAACTAACCAAATTATTGACTAACTCCTTCTCTATCATAGTTTCTCCATTTTGTTTCCCCTATGCTCTAACACTCTGTCACTTTCAGTTCTACTCAACTCGCTCTACTGACTGCCTTTCCCACACATTTTTTTCACCCACATGCAGTCCATATAGCTTATTTAGAGTCATGGATGTATTAACTATGTTTCCAACTCATCCCTTTATTGCTCCACGATCTCTCATGTTTTCTGAAGTAATCATTGAAGAAGATTTCCCAAAGATTATTTTCTTTATTCCAACATGCATGAGGTATCTTCTTGATTTCTAATGTGCATAGTAGAACTCATAATGGCATGCATAAAAAAACTCAGCTTGGCATGCATAACCAAAATCGAATTGGCATGCATAGAAAAACGTGAATTGGTACGTGTGCCTCATGCCATCCACAACGCAATTTCCAGTGTGCACACAAAATTGTAGTGCATGCACAACTACGTTTTTGTGTGCACCATCTTTATCCCAAAACTTTGGGTGCCAATAGTCCCCCACCACTATTATTTGTCTTGTCTTCGAGCCAATGACCTCATGGAATGAATAACACGATGGATTGAATCGTCTTCAAAAGTTCCTGAAGGAACTCCTTGAATTTAGTATCAGATTCATTAAGGGTGTCATGAAGTTCTCATTTGAGCTGAACAACCTCATCTACATCAACCGTTGTAACCTGAGGATTTGTCCAAGTATCATGGTATAATCTGTGGGAGGTATGCACCAAGTATTTAATAACTTAGAGTGTAGTATGACCCTCCTCGAGAACCACCGGGACATTAATACTTATCTCGTCCTATCATCCCCTCCAATAGTTAATGAAATGGGAAGAGTGTTTCATTTTGTGTCCACCACCGAAATTCTTATGTATTTGATTCAGGTCATCCTTCTACTTGTATTCTCATATTCATGGTGCATAACCATTTCTTTTTATGGCCAAACGTGCGTAATATTCAGATGAAATCTTGGCATTTATCACCAAGTATTGTCAAAATGTGCTAACCCCTTAGAAACATACAACGAATAGGTCAATATTTATTGTGTCAAAAAATGTAAGCCACATTATTTTTAGTGTGATGTTGATGGCTCCATAAATGCACAAGTCTTATTCTTTGGGGGTGTTATGCATGAATCCTACACACCCCTATATCAGTTCACCAATTGTTAATTTGTCGCAGGAACCCTTGGTGGGTTGTGACACTTTTTCACTTGGATCCAACTTCTCGGTTTCCACCATGGAGGATTTGCACTAGCTCCAACTAGGTTTGTTGGCATTTGCGTACTAACCACGATTTCCTTACTCATGCACAACTTGTCTCTTTGGTCAATAGGGGTTATAGGGACTAAACGGGAGAATGTGCTTTCTATTACAACATATTGAGTGTTCATATCCAACCTTTGCACACACAACTCACTCACTCCTCTTCTAGGAAACTGAGGAACCAGACAGAAAAAATGTCCTCTCAATAGAGTGCGCTAGGATTTTAGATAACTACTTTGTACACCTTGTCACTACTTGGCTACATAACAACTCTCACAAGAACACATGTATTGAAAAATATATACCCTCATCCTAAACCTTTTTGTTATCAAACCTTCCACAGTTTCCCACTCATGGATATGCATTTGATGCACTACCCACCATTGTGTAGGTATTCCTATTAATATTGTATTGAGGGAATGTACTTGGTGGGGTTCGAGAATTTACTACATCCAGGAAATAAACATATCCACCATATTTTTCCCATCGAATCGATAGGACCTGTTATCCCCCACTTTTAGGGATAACTAGGAGATCATGTCTCGAGGCCCACAGGTCCTAGACATGGAGTATTGAGAGAAGGATTGAATTTACCATGGCCCTAAAGGGCCCACCTTTTCTTTCTTCCAGCACCTTTATCTTGTCAGCATCAGTATCATCCATCACCATCAGCTTGGTCTTGTGTCAGAGATGGTTCTTACTCCATGAGGTAATTATTCCAGGTATCATGGTATGTGTCACTTTGATCATCAAAACCCTTGAATATCTGCATTTGATTCCTTTTGTTTCTAACAAATGCTTGTATCTTACACTTTCCCACTTGACCATGTCTGGGGGGATTGACAAGATGCCCTAGTATGCCCATGACCTTAGGTTTTGGTTTGCCACTGGGGGGGATTTCTGAAAAGCCATGAGCCTCTCTCCCTTAGGGTTTTGACTTTGAGGCCTTGCTATAGCAACACCTCAAAGCTTCTCCTTGTAGTATTTAGTTGTACTATCTTTGATCCTTTAGCTCCTGTGTCCTTCACTTTTGACTCCATTAATCCTAAGGCACTGATCTAAAGACCCCTTGTTTTGAAGTGAACTTGATCACAACAATTCTTAAAACCTTGAATCAAACCCTAACTACTAACCTAACTAACCTATTGTTGCCGTCATATATAGTTATAATATCATTGGTGCAGCTAACGTTTTCTTAATAAGCAATTGAATGGTAGATTGAATAAAGTGTTGATTTTCTACATTGAATGCCACATCGTTTTAACATTTATTGAAGAAGTGACATATTTATCATTGTTATTTTATAAACATTGACTTCGTCAATATTTATTATCAAATTTCTTATATGTGTATCGGATAGTCATCGATTTATATGAAGTACTAACCAAGCAAGCAAGCTTGCACATACAGTTTCATTGTTGCTTTGTTCTTGGGCAAGGATACTTCTTGGTTATTACTTCCAATTATCTTTTTGGGGCTATAAGCCGGACTTTCTGATTAGGTGGTGACTTGTGATAGGGATTACTATCACTTTGCTCTGCTAAAGCCTTTTCCCTTCTCAAAACCTCAAGTTACTGGGGACGTCTCTCCTGGGCTTTACCTCCCTAAATAGAAAGAACCTTCCCATCGAGGTGACAGTGGGTGGGATTGGTTCTAGTTACGCCAGTTTGACTCTTTAAACTCTAGCCTTTTATCCTTTCTACAAACTGCGTGATAACATTTTGGCGTCATTGTTAGGGAACACTGAGTCAAAACTTCCTCAAGACAACAAACCTTTTTGGTAGGCCTTGCTTCTAGAGTTTTCATCTTACAAGCTTACCTGGCGACTCCACTAGGGTGTTTTCCCTTTTTCTTTGATAGTTTTAAACTATCTGGCGACTCCACAAACCACAAAGAGGTACAATAATCCTCCTTTATGTTTCAGAGGGAACCCTCCTAAGAACTCTCCTATTGTAAAATCCGTTTTTTGAGGTAATCTTCCTTTAAAAACCATGTCTAGCTCTCAGACCGCTACAACGAACCCAAATAACAACCAAAGACAATGGTCATCTACTCTTTTCAGACCACTAGACATGTAAGCCATACTAGGCTACCCTAGGCAAATGCCACCTAAGTATGAAAAGTGGTTGCCTAAGTTTACCGGTATTGATGAAATCAGTGCCAAAGAGCACATGAGAAAATTTTGGGCATTCTTTCAGCTTCACCCCATTAACGATGATGTTGAAGACTTGGTCATCAAGTTGTTCTCTACTAGCCCCCTTTATGCCTCAAGGCGTTGGTACCTGAGCCTTCTCAATGGTGGTATTAAGACCATGGACAAACTAGAAGAAGCTTTTCTCAAGAGGTGGAGTATCAAAGAAGACCCTAACATGCTTCTTACCCGATTGAATTCCCTTTGGAAGCACAAGAATGAGTCTATTCGGGAGTTCCATACTACGTTTGAGACTTTGCTGCAAAAGATCCCTGCAAGCCATCATCCAAATGGTGATTACCTTGTCCACATTTACACCAAGTCTTTTAATGGCCAACTAGGGTATCTTCTCAGGGACAAAAACCCCCAATCAATCCAAGAAGCTCAAGTGCTCTCTACTAAAATAGAGGACAACCTCCTTTCATCTAAAATCGATTCTTTCGCAAATCCAAGGGGGGAAATGGACACCAAACCAAAGATACTCCACAATACTGAACCCACTTCAGATATTTGCGCCAGCATGGAAAAATTGCAAGCTTCCATGGATGGTATCATAAATAATCAAGAACTAATGATGAGTAGGATCGTCAACTTGGAAAGGTCCCAGAGCCAAGCACCTAGGGTCCCATATAAAGGACAATTTCAAAAGGGGAACCAATTTTATAAACCAAAGAATAAGCAAGAAGTTCCAAACACCTTAGCCCCTACAAGCGTTGTGGATGAAAACCCTTGGTGCTTAGAATGTAGTGAAGCACATTGGGAACATGAAGTACCTTACAGTAATGATGATCATCAACAAGTGAACAATATAGGCCACATCATGGAAGGCCCTCAAATAAATATCACCACTACAGAACATCATGAGGGCATGAAAGAAGCAGCTAGGTTGGCTAGAATGGTGGTAATAAACAACCTAGACTAGGAATCAAAAGAAAAATTGAAGAAACAAGAGTTGCAGGTGTATAGAAGAAAGAAGCTGAGCCAACATACCGTTGAACAAACAAAACCCCCATCCTTGGATGTGCTCCTTCCTAAAACATCCAATACTGAAAGGGTGGAGTTAAACTTTGACTTTGAAGGGGCACTATCCAAGATGCATGTAACTATCCCTTTGAAATAAGTCATTAAGGTGTCGTTTGTCAAAGAACATTTTGACAATTTCTTTCAAGGATCAGATGGACCCATGGACCCTCCTATCATGGTGCAAGATGATCACTTCAGGGTCCAGTATGACGAACATCCCCCTTTCTTCATGACATTGATAATGAATAATAAGAGCCTCAACAACTGCATGCTAGATACAAGGGTCACTGCCAACATGATTTTCCTCAAGGTCATGCAACAATTAGGGTTTAAATTCACACAACATTACAAGAATGTATGTGGATTTGAGTCTAAAGCCATACCAACACATGGGGTAGTTGGGAATGTCCAAGTTTTCCCTAGAGATTTCATTGAAAAGGTCATCCATATGGACATAGTGGTCGTAGACATCCCAGATGTGTGGGGGATGTTATTATCCAGGAAGTTTTCCTTTGAATTGGGGGGTACTCTTGAGATGGACCTCACTTATGTGAATATACCCTTGAAAGATGGAACTATTGATCGTCTCCAAAATGTGCCTGTGACTACAGTTCATGTGCAAGAGCTTGATGTTTCTGACAAAAATGAAAAGGCACATGATGAGATCATACAAATATTCATAAGTATTCTCTAGAAGATATTCCTTTTGTAACAGAAGAAGAATTTGGTCAGATTAAATGGCCCAAGAAAGAGGAATACCAATAAATTCTAGACAAGTTCAAAAGCAAGGAAGCGGGGACTGTGAAGATACTAAATAAAGCAGAAGATAATGTACAAATCTGTCCATCCATAAGGAAGTATTTACAGCAGAATCCCACCCTCCTCCCTTTGCAAAATACACAAGGGTCGTCCAAGGGACAACCAAATATAAGATCAAGAAGTACAAGGAAGGGGACGTAGTGTGTATGTGGGATACCCAGAAAGGAGAGCCAACCAATGTCAAAGGAAGCACTCAATCATGGCTCAGATCTTTCAAGTTTGGAAGGGAATCAGTTGATGACTCCTACTATTTGTCGACTTTGGATGGAAGAAGGCATCCATTACTGATCAACGGGCACCTCCTCAAGCCCCACCAAGGTGGGGCAACCTGACTTCATAGGTAAGTGCAGGTAAGTAGGCATTCTTGCATTCATGTATTATACCATTTGAATTGCATGTTAGTTTTCTTTCACATTCACACTATTGATTGTTTTATTTTAGTCTATATATATTATATGTATGCTGGGGTGGAAATACCACCCCAATTGGTTACTGATGTTTCTATTGAGATCGAGTTGATAAACATGTTATGCTATAGATTGTTGAGGTTCTCATGCGCTCTATAGTGATCACATGTCCTCGAGTTGGAGCCAGATGTTATCCCCCACTTTTAGGGATAACTAGGGGATCATGTCTCAAGGCCCACAGTTCCTAGACATGGAGTATCGAGAGTAGGATTGACTTTAGCATGGCCCTGGAGGGCCCACCTTTTCTTTCTTCCAACACCTTTATCTTGTCATCATCAACAACATCCATCACCATCAGCTTGGTCTTGTGTCAGAGATGGTTCTTTCTTCATGAGGTAATTAGTCCAGGTATCATTGTATGTGTCACTTTCATCATCAAAACCCTTGAATATGTGGATTTGATTCCTTTTGTTTCTAACAAATGCTTGGATCTTACACTTTCCCACTTGACCATGTCTGGGGGGATTGAGAGGATTCCCTAGTAAGTGTGTGACTTTAGGTTTCAGTTTTCCACTGGGGGGGATTTCGGAAAAGCCACTGTCCGCTCCCTTCACAACACCACTTTTCCATCTTGCTTCCCGCTCACCTATCCAATTTCACTTGTCCAGGCATTGGGTTGACCTATTTTCAGGATTTCACCTTATCTTGTGGGAAGAAGGGGCTAAAGGCCCATAAGGTAAAAGAAAGTTGGTAAAATATAAAATCCTAAGAATAAAACCTCGAGATGCTTCGCCTAGGGATCCCCGAGAAAGTAATAAAAGGCTTCTCAGCAATAAACAAGAGGGACTCGGAAAAGTAATAAAACAAGACCTAACCAGAGGATAGGGGGTCTCATCACGAGCTAGCCTATTAGGTCCATGGGTACCTAGAAGTATGACATTGCCACCAGCTGGTTACCACGCTAGGGCAGTGACTCTTGGTTGCATGGCCAAGGGAAAGGGGGTATCATCACAATCTAGCCTTCTCATTTCTGTGAAAGTAATTGTGGGTAACACTATCACCACTAGTCACCATGCTAGGGCAGTTTCCTATGATTAGCTCTTGAAAAAAAAAGCAATAAAGAATAAAAGGCAAGAACGGGCTTGGAAAAAATGCATCCAGGACAGGTAGAGCTTGCCTTCTACAAAGGCACCCACAGGTAACATTTTTACATCCTTGGCCCTCATTGCACCCACCTGCTTGGACATCCCCTGACCACGTCACCCACTTACATGGATTGGATGAGGTCTCTTCCAAGAACTTTCCTTTTCCAATGGACACTAGCCCAATAGGACACCTTGTCTTTTTCTCCAAACTTGTATTGCAGGCTTGTGTAATGTCTTTGAGCTTTTAATTGATGTATTAGGGATTTTATGCACATATTTAATAATATTGATGATGAGATGTGATTGACATTGCTATGATCCCTGTGACTGATAAGCCCATGGAGGGCGTAGTTGTTGATGTGCAGGATCATGCCCGATGGACAGGTACCATTTTGGACTGATACACATGTGGAGATGATTAGTTCGGATCTCCATGGGGCTGAAGAGCCCATCGGATGGATGTTGAGACCCCATCAAGGGGCAGAGATAGGACAAAGATGGATCAGGGGCTTTTCTCCGGAGAAGAGGAGGACGTTCCACCAGAGGCACCCTGGCAAAGCTTGACCTAGGGGGATTGGCCCTTTTCCAGTGGGACGTTAGCCTTGGAAGGCCTAGGACGTCACCCATGATGACCATGACATCATCAAGCCTTATGGATGTCTTGGGAGGCAGACTGAGCAGTATTGACACGTGTGGCAGGTTGGAGAAGCCCAAGAAGGGCTAACGTTTTGTTCCAGGATGCTCCATTTACCCTAGAAGGGGATAATGTCTCCCTTAGAGGGGCCTGACATCTCATTTCAGCTTGATTAGATTTTAATTTTGAACATTTAATGTAAAACAGTATGATTTTTAGTATTTTGGCCTTGTCGTCCTTTTTATGACCTAAAAGTAAAATTAGGTCATTGATACGGTATATATTGAGAGTTTTGACTCTCATTTTTTCATCATCTCACACTCACTCATTAGTGAGGTATGAAATTTGCACCCTCTCTTGGGTTTTTGTCTGAAATTGTGAGGTGCACTTGTTGAAGGAAGACTTTCTTGGCATATTTTTTCATTTCTCTTGGTGGAAGGTGTTACAACTAGGGTTTGCTATGCTTTTCTTGGTGATATGTAAGTGAATTTTTGTAAAACTTCTTGATTGAATGGTTTTATTGTTATTTCTTGCATATGGTGTTATAAATTTGCTGAATAAACCCTAGGTGACAAGCACACATCATTGGTCCTTGTCTCATGTCCCCATTAAGATATTTTTCAGCCATTGTTTGAAGAGGGGAGAGCCTAGTCGTAGCTACACTCTTTTTTTCTCTTCTTTTTGCTAGCCGTTTCTTTTCCTGAGCTAAGAAGGAGAAGACGTCCCAAGGCCTAGTTCCCCTACACCTTGAGAATTTTTTTTCCCCTAGGGTTTGCTGGTGAAGCCTTGTTGTAGCAACATTTTGCTTCTCAAATCCTCTTGTCTTGGTCTTATGCCATATCTTCAGCTAGCCGCAACTACCATTGAGTTAAGGAAGGAGGAGAGAGCACCGAGGCCTAGTTCCCCTATACCAAGGTGAGCCTCTCTCCCCTAGGGTTTTGGCTTTGAGGCCTTGCTTTAGCAACACCTCAAAGATTCTCCCTCTAGTCTTTAACTGTACTATCTTTGATCCTTTAGCTCCTGCGTCCTTCACTTTTGACTCCATTAACCTTAAGGTGCTGATCTAAAGACCCCTTGTTTTGAAGTGAACTTGATCACAACAATTCTTAAAACCTTGAATCAAACCCTAACTACTAACCTAACTAACCTATTGTTGTCGTCATCTCTAGTTATAATATCATTGGTGCAACTAACGTTTTCTTAATAAGAAATTGAATGGTGGATTGAATAAAGTGTTGATTTGCTACATTGAATGCCACATCATTTTAACATTTATTGAAGAAGTGACATATTTATCATTGTTATTTTATAAACATTGACTTTGTCAATATTTATTATCAAATTGCTTATATGTGTATCAGATAGTCATTGATTTATATGAAGTACTAGCCAAGCAAGCAAGCTTGCACATGCAATTTCATTGTTTCTTTATTCTCGGGTAGGGATGCTTCTTGGTTATTACTTCCGATTATCGTTTTCGGGCTATAAGCCGGACTTTCTGATCAGGTGGTGACTTGTGAGAGGGATTACTATCACTTTTCTCTGCTAAAGCCTTTTCCCTTCTCAAAACCTCAAGTTACCGGGGATGTCTCCCCTGGGCTTTACCTCCCTAAATAGAAATAACCTTCCCATCGAGGTGATAGTGGGTGGGATTGGTTCCAGTTACGCTATTTTGATGCTTTAAACTCTAGCCTTTTATCCTTGCTACAAATTGTGTGATAACTGGATCCAAATTCCTCTTCATTCATTTTAGTGGTAATCCAGGCGCATCTCCTTGTAGAGATTTCATAAATCTTATGTTTCCACCTCTCAATGACATCCTCTGAATCGGTGTCATATAAATTCACACTTCACCATTTCAACTCCCCATCTACTGTGGAATTGATGTAATCTTCCTTGTGCCTCGTGATCTTGTAAATATTTTCAATAACAGAGGTTCATGCATCCTCATCTATCACCTCGTTGTATTTGTCCCCTTTATTTGGATCTGATGGCATCGTAGGGTGTCTGTCTCAAATGACATATGTATCTTCTTCAACTTCAATACAACATTTTTATTGAAGTCCCAATCAATTCCATGATCTCTATCACTTCAAAATTGACCTTCATTTTCACCCCTTCTATATCCACTTCCACTTGGTCTAGCCGACTTATAGGATAGATTCTATACTAATTTTCCAATCGAATTTGAATGGGTTAACGTACCAAGTTTGTTTTACCCATCAATTCCCATGATTTCTTCGACAATATGTTCACATCAGATCCCAAATCCAACATGACATTGTCCATCTCATAATTATCAAGTTCAACCATCATCTTGAACTCTTTTTCTATTTTCTTTTGCTTATTGACCTGACACACATCCATTTTTGGTAGGGGGGATGATATAGCTCTGTTTGTTCCTTTATCCCCCATGCAGGTTGCTAACATCTTGGCCAACTTTCACACATCATCAAGATCAGTTAACAATTTTAAGCAACAACACAAGAAGTTACTTACTTGGTCTTCAATGTCTGCTTCACTACCCATGTCATGTAGTGCTTCTTCTTATGGCGCGTGCTTCAGTTATTCATGCATGTGTTCCTCTAGTTCCCTTTGTTCGACTCATTGTAGTTCTTCTTGTTTATGATATTATTCCAACGATATTTGCATTGCACACTGGATTTTCTCGTGCACCCGAGCTTTTTCTAATGACATTTGTGTGGCATGTTGCAATTCTTCCCGGGCTTGGGCTTCCTCCAATGAATTTTGTGTTGTTCACTATACTTCCTCACCGATTCGAGCCTCTTCAAGTGACATTTGTGTCACTCGATTTAGCTCTTCTCATGCTCTTTCCTCTTCTAGGGCCCTCTGCGCGTCACATAGAAACTACTTCTATTGAGCAACATCAAACTTATGAGGGGGATACATTTCCTTTATTATCTTCCCCTCCACCCTTTGACCTGATATTTCACCATGCTCACAATCCATTCCCATCTTTTCTCTACCTCAGGTTATCACTCACACATCAACTTCATCATCCTTATTTTGATATCCTCATGGGTCTGCACTCACCATGTTGCAATGTTCTTTCTTATCTTCCCACTTCTTCAACAAGTAGGAATAATCGTCTATGACATGCTCAGGACTGTAGAAGTACCCAAAGAGTGTGCGTAGTTTGGTACAAAATGTCAAAACATGGTGTATCTTTCCATTCTTAAAACAAGTGGATGGTCTACCTCCACCTCCTGCATATGCTCATCCTCAGCCTCATCCATATCCACCCCTGATACCTTATTGATATCCACCTCTCTCGTCGCTGCCACGATCACCACCCTTATTCTCTTGTTGAACCTGAAAGACATCATGGGCACGGTCTTGCATTAGCTGGAGTGATCATAATTTTCTCACATCATGCCCCATGAATTTTCAAAATTAAAAAAATGGAGTATGATGAGTCTTCTGATATTTCTCTAGTGTCAGGTAATGGGGTGGCATATGTTCTCATTATTTTTAGATATCACACCACTTTGTCTTAGGCCCGACTAGAAATAGATTCGACTCACTCATTGCCACATAATTTCCCAACGTAGGAAACTCATCTCTGCGGTTCCCCTATGATCAACATGTTGTACACCACACATGCTCACACACCACCTTAGAGTTTTCCATATCCTACAACTACATCGTCAGTTTGGCAAGATAGGACTGCACTTGCACCAAACCTGTCGATGTTTCTCCTCATCCTCGGGTAGCCTCTAGGTGCATCATAATCTCCACCATTTATTCTTGAGTAGTCACCTTCTGTTGGGTGAGAGGGACTTGGATATGGGGGAGAAACCCCACAATGAACCATTCTCTATGTTGCACATCCTGGATCTCAAACATTAGCCTATCCAACAAGATCTTCAACCTTTGGTCATAATCCCACCCAGTTTCTCCCAGATTCTGTTTTATCTCTATAATGCATTGAGATTTTGACGTAGGATTATATAATTCCTTAAGCGTATCTCTCTTGATATCTGTTAGTGACCTTGTCTGTCCCACTAGCGTAGTGGCCTTGTGCTACATGTACCACATTAGGCTCTATCCCTGAAAGTGTTCTCTAGCTATGTGATTTTGATGCTTTATCTGTAATCCTCTTTACAGACCATATAGCCTCACATGTAAGCAAATGTTTCTTTGCATCATCACTACCCATCCCATGGAACACATGTATCCTCATAGTGTTATCCTAATCCGTCATCCTCAATCTCCGAATGTATCCTCCTGAATAAATGCTTGGTGTCGGGTATCTTGGTATTGATACTCTACCTTGAAAAGTGTTACTAACTTCATCCTCTTCTTCACTTGTTTCTTCCCTTATTTCTTCTCCTACCCTTGCTTGTACTCCAATCGTTGTGTTGTTTGTTGTTCTTTCTTCTTGGTTATAAATTCTCAAGGTGGGGTAACTCCATCTTCTTCCAACATTTCTTGGGAGGGAACCCAAAGCGTTTTCTTCCTGCACTCGCGCAATTCCATCCACTATCACTAACTCCTCTTCCCCTCCTCTTGGGGGTCCTTCATAATCCTCTCTTACCTTTGTACCTCTACTTTGTGCCTCATCTTCTCTTGAGGTTGCAACATCTTTTAACAGCCAAGGGGTTTGGACTTCATATTCTTCACCCCTCTTACCACTACTTTTGGATTATTCACTAGATACCCTACTCTCAACGCCATGCCTCTTTGTTGTCCTATCCTCATATGTGCTCCTATTTGGAAGAGCACACTCTTTTTCACTTCTTACTAGTGTTGTCTCCTTCCTCTTCATTTTGGGCCTGACCCTTGGTCTCGCACCCCTTGCTTTCTTCTTTCCACTCCTATGTTATGATTTCCTCCTTAACTCAACTCTTCTCTCATATTCTTCAACTCTCTCCTCTACTCTTTTGGGTCCATTCTCTCCCTCACCTCATCTCAGAAACTTACAGATCCTCATTGATGGATCCATATCCTCTCTCTCTCTCTCTCCTATCTTTTCATCCCCCCACAACACTAGGGGATTCTACTTAGCCATCCTATCAGGCTCGATGCATATTATCCCTTTCTCTATGAACAACATCTTGATTTAGAGTGGGATTTCTTCTAGCAACCTTTTTTGAGGACCTTCAACAAACTTCCTTTCAGGTTCACTGAAAAAATAAGTGTATTTTAGAACAAACTCAATAATATAACCTTCCTTCACCTGAGAAAAACATAAATCAATATCTCGAGTCCACTTATTATCCAATTCCTTCAACCTATCAAGGGTGATATGATCCCAGACCAATGGTTCTTAAGGAATCAAAGTAGTGTTAGTAGCAGTCTTCCTTTTCATACATTCATACAATAGACATGGAAATTCAACAAAGAAAATTTCATGCATATCAGTGTAGATATACCTATTCTTCCATCGTTCCATGTTGGCAGTCAGACCTTGAGTTTCCCATAGAGAAAACTCATCTTTCTTCATAGTCAACCAATCTTCAATTTACTCCTGAGATGGATACCACCTTATTCTTTTCCTTCATCATTCAATACAAAACCTTTAGGTCCTTGCTGTTGAATTTTTTGATTTTTAGATCTGATAATTATTTCCTTATGATATTGTTATCATAAAATACTTACACATTGAAAATCTCAACTGAAAATAGTAAGTAAATATTTTATGAGATGATATATTACGATTGAGGGCCCGATATATATACTTGGGAGGTAATTCCTTTTCATTTAATGAACATGTCTTTTCCTTTATTGTATTTTCAATAATTAATTAATTATTTATATATTTATATGAATAATCAAGCTTTATACATTATATTATAAGTATATTATTATATAATAAATAAAATATTTATACATTATATTATAAATATACTATTTATATGTTATATTTATGTTGATGATTATTTCCTCGCATGCACATCTAATTAATATAGATCACTTTACACCCTTGAGCATGAAATATGAGAGCATCTCGAGTCTTTATCACTCCTCGTCAAATTAGCATCACTACTAGCATAAATACTACACGTAGGCTATTCACCACTAGCCAAATCAACATGACCCTGTGAGTGAATGTATCATTCTCCCTTGGTCAAATCAGCATGGACAATCTAGGAGAATGTCTACTCAATGTTTCTAATTAGAGGAACATCAACATCCTGGGCCATTCACCACTATCCAAATCAACATGGCCCCATGAGTGAATACATCATTCTCCCCTGGTCAAATCAACATGACCAATCTGGGAGAATTCTTGCCTAATGCTGAAACATCAACACTCCCTATCAGGGAGGGAGGCATTTTGCATGACGCCAAGCTTGTTTCTAAAGTATAGACAATTCTCCCTAGACAGAAGATTGGTCAGAATGTCTGCAATGTACTCATCTATGGATATGTACTGGAGATTTACTACTCCCTTATGCAACATGTCTTGGATGAAGTGATATTTGATCTCAATGTGCTTCGACCT
>JASDQU010172652.1:1841-20946 GCA_032191745.1 Picea mariana
ATTTTATATTATCTTATGTAAAAGATAAATCAACCTTGGGAAAAGTGCCAAGATATTTAGGTGCATTTCTTTGAGTGCCACGTGGCTAGTTGGAGCCATGCATACTTATTCCGTATTTTTTGGAATCATCTATCATTTTTTCATTCATTGAGAACATCAGGGGAGAATGGTACAAGAAAGAAGGAAAGAGAAATAAATTGGTAACTAAAGGCTAAGATTGTCTACATGTATTTCAAGTGTGAAATTTCCATGAAGAATCCCTATAGATTCCATAATTGATATTTTCTTGGCTAGTCCATGACGAAGCAAAAGAAAGAGATGTGACCACCCTAAGGGACTGCATTGTAGAGAATGGGATCCACTTCTTCGGGTTGTGTAGACTGAAGGGGAAAATGGAGTTTGTGATTTTGGATGGATGGATGAGTGAGAAGGTTGTGTAATTAATGGAAAAATGAACTAAGAGAGTTATTTTTAATCCTTATGGAGTCACAGTCCCAACACGAGGGTTGATTGTTGCAAAAATAATTGGTGCAATAGTGCCTACAACTAGTAGGAACATCCCACATAAACAACCAATTTGTGTAAAATTATTATAAAATATAAGTGTTCTAGTTATAGATTTTATGATGTGTTATTGTTGTGTATTTATTGTTAAAAATGATAAGAATGTTAATAAATTATAAGATGTTACAATTTGACAATGTTTTCATGTGAATTGCATGTAATTGCTTGTCAATTTCTATTCTTAATGCTTTATCACATAGCATGGAAGAAAACATATATGGTATCAGAGATCTATGGTATGGTGTAGTGAAGGAAATTTGAGACAAATTTCTAGTGCCTTTTCATCCCAACAAGAATAGGGGTGGATGGGTATATTACACTTTTCTTCTTTATATGGAAGGATTACCTATATTTAGTAATGTAGAGTTATGGTTGTGGAGGATGATAGATCCTTTTATCCACTATCCCTTTTGTTTAAACTACAATCTCCCCTTGTCCCATCCTATACAAGGTCCATTCTTTACATGTCTGCATATCTACATAATCTGATCTTTATGGAGTGAAGAGTGTGGTGTATAGAGTAGGCTCCACCAATCCTTTCCTACACAATTTCATGCCTATTTACACAATGTTCCATATCCCTTTCCTTGTTTTATTTGCATGGTGTATGGTGCACACATGACTTGTTTAGATTCGTGTTTCCACAATGTCACATAGCTCTCATATCCACGCTGCCCCATTTTTTCTTTAGTGCTTTTGTTCCTCAATGTCAAGTTTATAGCATGGAGGTATTGCCTCCCCTCTAATATATCCTTAGATATGCATGCATGAAATTTTTTTAAGGAATGATAATAGGCTTTTGGCCTATCTTGCAAGGATATTTTGGGGAAGGCTCTAAGGTTGTTCAAGTACTATATGTAAACATTGAAATCAA
This sequence comes from Picea mariana, assembly GCA_032191745.1. Taxonomy (NCBI): domain Eukaryota; kingdom Viridiplantae; phylum Streptophyta; class Pinopsida; order Pinales; family Pinaceae; genus Picea; species Picea mariana. The sequence goes on from JASDQU010172652.1 coordinate 3,280, forward strand.
TTAAAAAAATATTTCTTTATTGTTGATCCATTTTGGATCACACCTACCTTGGGAGACATTTGGTCTCCAAAATCTCAATAATGCAGAAGATGGAAAACACAACCTCCACTTGTATCTCTGTGCACAACATTCCATTGGATATGTAGGTTGCTTTTTTTTTGCATGTTTCAATTATTGTTCCTCTCTACCCATGTTTCTCTACTACTAAGGATATTTTGTTTCTCCCCTTTTATTCTTTGATGAGGTAGACCTTACAACATTTGACCAAGAGATATTTGTTTTATTTGATTTAGAAATCTTCATCCTTATCCCATAAGTAGGGACTACAATAAATTTCTTTACATGCAGAAAGAGGTGCTACATCACATTCTATTTCATCAACATAATCAACATTAATGAAACCTAATTTTACATATTTTGGTTATTCTTAGTGTACATTTATTTTGTAACCATCCCAATGTGTAATCTTCCCCACTGCAAAATCGAACAATTTAGAATTTTCTTTTTCTACTATCATTAAATTAAAAAACATGAAATAGCATAAAAACACTCATGCATATAACAACAATTCCAATAAACATGAATGGAACTAATTGAACATACACATAGAAGCATTTAATTTATAAAAAACATAGAGTTTATGAACAACAATATAAAAACATGAATGAAACATTCAACATAGATCAAATACTCATCTTTTAAATCAAATGTGAAAACAATAGAAGAGGACATAAATTCCACCTAACCATAGAATTTCTACTCCGAATATCAATAGAAAGTCACCCTTGAGTTGGGGATAGCAATCCCCAATAAGGGGTGTCTCCTGGGGTTTTTTACTATCCACCTACAACAAGATAGTTTCCCACAACCATCCAAATTCATTAGCTCTCTTCCCCACAACCTACACAACCTAAGGAATGGAATCCCATTCTCTACTACATATTACATCATGCTATCCCCATTTCCTATAGGGCTCGAGCACAGGTTGGATAGGAATCTCTCTTGCTAGGAATTATAGGGAATTGCAGTCGCAACACAAAATCTCAACAATAAATTGTTTGATTTTCACAAAAAAACTCACTCTACATGCATAACAACCTACTTTTACATGCATTTTATATCTCTAAATAGCTACCACATATGCCCACTATGGTTTCCTTCAAGCTCCAACACTCTATACTCCCTTGTTGTCCCAAAAACTACTTATAAAAAAGTCCCCTCTTTTCCCATACAAATTTCCTTTTCCCCCAAGCCAGTTGACTCTCACTCTCTTCAATGTTTATTGTACTTCATCCCCATGCTCCCAATAACTATCATATGTGACTCTTCACACCCACCCTCTTACATGTATCCACTGATTGGGATCTCATACACACATGGGAAAATTAGAAGGTTTACTCAAAACAATAATTTGAGGAAATATTTGGGATTTTAGACTCATGAAGAAAAAAAACCCTTTAGACCCCTCCGTTCTTGTGGAAATCTCACCCACCGTGACTCTGACCATGTCCATCTATAGCTGAAATTACATTTTATTTTATTATCAATATATGCAATGTTCACATTACTACATATTCAGTTCCACGATTATGCATCATATTTATATTAATATTGCTAATCTTGGGATTAAAAATGGGGATGTTACATTCCCCTCACCCTACAAATTGAACCATCCTTGGTGCACAACACCATACAGATATACATGTACAACAAAATTACATCATAATACTTAGTATTTATGAAAGTTTACAATTCTCGTAGTAGTTCCAACCACAAATATATTGTTCCTCTCAACCTGCACAACCCAAACAAGTGTAACCCCCTTCTCTCCACCGCAATCCGTCAAGTTTTACTGCTCCGCTTCCAGGGTTCCAATGCAAGTTTTCCAAGAATCTAGAGATGTGGTATGAGGAACTCCATCTTCCCAAAATGGAGCCTTGCACACTTATATACAAATGCAGATTCAATTTTATTTTAAATTTTCAAAACATCGTGGGTATATGCCTACTTGGTATCCTCATTCTCCCACATAGAATATTCAAAACGATAACAGGTCCATTACATCCTTACTGGGCCGATAGATTTTTTCCTGAGCACTTTAAATTTCTCATCCAGGATGCATATGGGTTCCACCCCAAAGTCCCCTTCATGTTCCACGTGGATCAGAGTCCAATAAATTATGTGGTTATGATCAAACACATATTTGTTCAATAAAGATGTATGAAACACATTATCAATTCTCATGGATGTAGGAAATGAAAACATGTATTCAACTGGGCCTATATTATCTAAGACTTCAAATGGCCCATAGTATCATGTTACCAACTTTGGGCAATTTCCCAATCATAGTGAACTTATTTTATCTTTTACTTTTAAAAAACATGCTCCCCCACTTTGAATTCCTTGTATGACCTCTTTTTATTTGCATATATATTTTTCCTGTGTTGTGAAACCTTTGCATTTTTCCTGATCTTTACCATCTTGATCTAGATTATTTTCGGCACGAAATCAGACTGGAGATATAATAAAGAAATCTACAGAGATATCCCGGATATCCAATAATATAACATAAATGTATTAGATATGCAACCATAAACCCAAATATACAGTAATACACAATTTTCTATTAATGTGTGAAATATATAGAATTGTAAAAATATAGAGTGAAAGACTTGCTAGAATGGTGGCAGCTTATCTCTGAGAAGAGATATGACAGATACTCACATTCACAAGAAGATGATTTTGCAATGAGGCTCCAAAGGTATTTTTATCATAAATAAAATCCAAAACCCTAACCTCGGAAGATGAAAAGCCAATAATTTTGTGGACCCTATTTTTGGTAGTTTGGTGTATCAACTTCCCCGGGGTGTAACTTTGGCATATGATCTCTGTTTCGGGCGCACGATAGCTTGTAAGAAAGGTATAATAGAGGAGATTAATTTAGGGATATCAGTCAAATCCTTTGGCTATCATTTAGAATCTCAATCTCAAAAACCCTCATTTAGGCCCTCAAAATGGCCCCAGAAGTGAAAAATTGCTAAAAATAGTAAATTACCAAAATTCATAGAAAATTGTTTTGAGCCAATTGGAAAAGGTGGGTGGCCACCAATACCCACCTAGATAAATAATCCCTCCTTAGGAAGCAATGGTATCCATTGCGTTGAGTACCCTAGGGAGAGGGAAAATCGTTTCTTGAATTTGCATCTTGATGAGTTGCTTGCGTTGTTAGAGAAGTTGTGTTTCTTAGCTTGTTGAATGTTGTCACGAACCTGTGGCTAGAAGGGTTGGACCTTTTTAACCAGTATGGATACATGATATTCTTGTGTGTAGAAGGAATATTTACACTTTTTTGCAATCTTGTCGATCTTCTTCTGTTGGATAGAAGGTGCTTCAACTGAGGCTGTAGTGGTTACAATATCCTTCTATTCACCTTTTGAAAAAATTGTGAAGAAGATTAATTTTGTAGTATGAGATACTACCTTGCGGCATTGTTTAGGTGGGAAATTAGTTGGTACTACCTCTGGTATCCTGTAGAGAAGACCCCCCATAGTAACAATGACACTATGAGGTCGAGACTCATATATAACATGGAGCCTCCACATATATGGTTGGCGCAAGAGAACGTCACAAACATCCAACGGGGAAAATTCACATAATACCTCATCCTTGAATGGATGGATGTTGTATGACAATCGAAAATGTTGGCTGACATGAAGATCTCGTCCCTAGCAAAGCTAGCCAATGTTGTATGGTTGCGGGTGTGATGTTGTCGACAATACCAACTTTTTGAAGATCTATGATGAGATTAGGTTCTTTTGGTTTATGCTATCAACAATAAAATGTAGCGGGGTCCCCTTCACCCACATCTGTGAATGAAAAAGTAGATCCCCCTCTTCAAGATTTGTGGGTTCTTCTGGTTGAATTGTTTCGGTCTCTACAATAGTACTGGGGTCTGCGTCGATGATCTGTCTTCTATTAATATTTTATGAATTAGAGTTTGAATCAGGTTTTGGATCCTTTTATTTCATCTCGAGCACCAATGACTGTTTTGAGTGACATTCATCGGTGTTGTGCTAGGGGATTTTGTGGAAATCACACCATTTTCCAGTGGCCTTTGTCTTTCTTTGACAATCCTTTTCTTGTGGCTTAGACTGGTTTTCGGGAGACTATTTGTTAGGGTCGTCTTTATCATACTTTGGTTGTTGCATATTTGCAGACTGGAACTCCCATTTTTTCTGGTGCTTAAAATTCTTCTTGATTTTAAGAGAATATCCATAAGCAGAACCAAGTGATAAGATGTCCATAAAATCCATTTCAATTTGGATGTATCTGTGTAGAGCCCCACAATATTTCAAAACCAAATGTCATTTGGATTCTTTGATACAAATCTTGGTGCATAAGGTATGGAAGGTATTGGTGGACTTTGGAACTGCTTATCCCCTCTCTTTCCACAATGTGGTCCATCTCATTTACTGGTCCTCATAGTTTCCAACAAGGTAATATTGTTTCTTTTTCGCATCCACAAAAAAGTCCCAAGTGGGCTCGACCCCATATATTCCAGAATCCTCTGTTGAACTTTTCTCCCAGAAAGTTTCCCACCAATATTTAAATGGGGCTAAGCCTTAAGGAGTGCAAAGGTGATCTCTTCCCTTTCGAATAAATTATGAATAGAGAAATAACCTTCCAACATATTTAACCATTTTTCTAGGGCATCTGCATCTATTTGTCCTTCAAATATGGGAATATCAAAATTAACTTGTACCTTGAAAGGAGAGTCGCCTCCAAAGTGGCCACTTGATGAAGACTTTCCTGTTGTTATCGACAGGCGTTGAATGATGTGGGAAAAATTCTCCATCATTTTGTCCCTCTGTCACGTGAGATATTGCTCAAGCAACGGATTAATAGAATATTTTGCTCCATCATTTTTCTTTTCTTCCACCATGGATGGTTTCTTAGGCGTATGAGAGAAATTTTCCCAAAGATATAGAATATCGAGAGCCAAATTGCTATACTCATACCTCGTTAGGGACATGCACTGAAAAACGATCAAGAGCAGCCTGCTCTGATACCATGGATCCAGATTATTTTTGGCACGAACTGAGAGTGAAGATATAATAAAGAAATGTATAGAGATATCTTGTATATCCAATAATATAACATAAATGTATCATATATGCAACCATAAACACAAAGATACAATAATACACAATTTTATATTAATTTGCGAAATGTACAGAACTGTAAAAATACAGAGTGAAAGACTCGCTAGAATGGTGGAAGCTTATCTCTAAGAAGAGATGTGATAGCTACTCGCATTCGTAAGAATATGATTTTAAAATGAGGCTCCAAATTCCTTTTTATCATAAATAAAATCCAAAACCCTAACCCCGTAATATGAAAATCCAATAGTTTTGTGGACCCCGTTTTGGGTAGTTTGGTGTATCAACTTCTCGGGGGAGTAACTTTGGTATATGATCTATGTTTGGGGCACGTGATATCTTGTTGGAAAGGTATCATCAAGGAGATTCATTTAGGGGGATAAATCAGAGACTTTGACTATCATTAAAAAGATCTATCCCAAAAAACCCTCATTTAGGCCCTCAAAATGGCCCTAGAAGTTAAAAACTGCCAAAAATAGTAAATTACCAAAATTGCCAGAAAATTGTTTTGAGCCATTTGGAGAAGGTTGGTGGTCACCGATATCCACCTAGATCACATATTATATTCCATTTATCTTATAAATTTTGTCTCAATTCCCATCTCATTGGCATGTTACATTTTCTTCATCCAAGACCTCAAATGCACCCATATTCAATGATGCCTAGTACACATTAGTGTAATAAAATTCAACCAAGTGAAGATAGTCTTCCCAATTGGATAGTTGGTCCATTAAAGACATTCTTATAATATCTTCAATTATCTTGATATTCCTCAATATTTTCCCATCTGACTATGGGTAATATTTAGTAATGAAATTTAAATTTGTTCCAATTCTTTTAAATAACCCTTTCGAAAATTGTAAGTGAACTTGGGATCTATGTCAGAAACAATTTCCTTGGGAACTCCATGTGGCATAGAAGTTTCATTAATGTAAATTTATGCAATTTTATATTCCTTATGATTTGTCTTCACCAGAATAAAATGTGCACCCTTAGTTAATGTATCCATCACTACCATGATGGAATCACGTTGCTTCATTATTCTGGGCAGCTTAGTAATAAATTCAACTATAAAAAATTCTCATTTCCACTTAGGAATGAGAAATGGATGTAGTATTCCAGCTATATTTGTATGATCATCCTTTTTCCTTTTTAAATTCTAGGCATATGGCCATGTTACCAACCACCTCTTTCTTAATTCTTGGCCAAAAGTCTTGGCTTCTTATAACTACAATTTGTTTATGATATCATGGGTACCTAACATATGGCACATTGTACATTTCCCTTATAACTATATTTTCATATCTTTAAAGTTTGGCACATAATTTTCCCCTGTAAAAGAGGAGTCCATCCACTTTTACCTCAAAATCTTTAAATTTCTACTAAAAATTAACTTTTTGTAATGTTTACTTTATTTGAAAATAGTGTTGATCTGAATTTTCAGCCTCTAAAAGTTTGCCTTCAAAATCATACATGTACATGCTAATGGTTATAGCATGCATCTCATGTGAATCCACTAAAACCCAGCAAACTGAACCATAAAAATCCAACAATATTTCACTCAGAAATTACTTAGCAATTTTAAAGTAAATCTCTAAAAATGTCTTTCTTAGGTTACAATTAGGTTTCTTCACAAAACTAAAGGAACATCAGAAAATAAATACTCAAAACAATGTATAAGACAACAACAATGACATCACATGAAGTACACAAGTATTTTTGGGAAAATAGCCTCTGGAAAAACCCTGGAGGGAAAACCAGTTCTCTTATGTTTGTGAATTTTATTAATTTGCAGTAGAAAGAATATATAGATCTCTTAAAAATGGATTGATCCAACAAATGGCTGAGTAAAACCACAACGTTTCACTTCCAAAATACCTATATGGCCCTATACTAGTCCAAGGAACCAAAATGACTTAGAAATAACCCCTGGGTAAGCCTCTTTGTTAATCGTACGACTTCCTGCGTCACCTCTTTGTCACCCTATATGATGGTTGTCCTTCAGATCTTAGTATTGACCTCTACAAATTCTAAGGAAGAAATTTTATCACTTTCTTAGCCTCTCCTCTGTCCTTCCTCCAATCCTTCTCCAACCAACCCTCAAATGATCTAGCTGAAAACTACCCTTTCTAATCAATTCAGAAAGAAAAAAAACTATATCCAAAGAGATCGAGGGATGAGATCAACCCCCACTCTCTCAATGAGATGGATGGCCAAGATTAAAATACCATCACTTAAATTGTTTTGAATTTTAACTTTAGAAAAAAGTTCTCATTAAGTCAACATTAAAATATAACACATTTAATGTAATTTTTCCTAAGTAAAATTTTAGGAAGGATATTTAACCCATCAACTTGGCTAGTTTCATTGTTCCCCACTATGCTAGGATTCCACCACATGGAGGAATACCTTCCTTGATACACTTATAAACACTCCCACTTAGTGAGGAAGGGATTCTTTACCAACCCCATATCGTCTCTGAACATTTTGAAATTTTATCTACTAAGTACCTTGGTGAATATATCTTACATCTGATCATTTGTATGTATGTATTGGGGCCTCACAATTCCTTCTGCACATAATCTCATATGAAGTTATTTTGGATGTCTACATTCTTTCTATGATTGTGAAACATAGGATTAGTGAAGAGATTGATGCAAATCTGATTATCACAATGTATCCTATATCTCCTTACTAAAAGGTCCCAAGAAATACTTCCTCGATGATAGTGCCTCACATGTTACTAAACTAGCTGCCATGTACTCTACCTTAGTAGAGCTCAATTCCACTGATCTCTATTTACTAGTGAACCATGATATAATGCCTGATCCTATGATGAAGCAACACCCTGAAGTGCTCTTTCTATCCTCTGCACATCCTGCCCAATCATCATCTATAAAACCCGCCAATCTCACTCCACCAGTACACTCATACAATAACATGTACTCCATTGTGCCTCTCAAGTAGAAAATCACATGCTTCACAACTATCCAATGCAATCTTTGAGGGTCTACCATGAACTAGCTCAAATAGTTGACTACAAAGCTAATATTTGTTCTAACGTTGACCAAATACATGAGCGATCCAATAAGTTAGTGATTGATGGTGGGGTGTACTATATTATAACTAGATGTGTCTATATTCCTTCAATTCCTCACTAAGGGCGTGGACATGGTCCTACAATATGTCATACTGAACCTACACAAGATCTCTATTGTATACTTCCCCTGTCCCAAGAAGAAGTACACATCTATTTTCCAAACCTCCAGACCAAGGAAGTAGTGCATAAAACCAAGGTCTTTCATCTTGAACTTTGTTGCAAGGTTATCCTTACAATATGCAATCATCTTCTCATCTCTATTAAGAAAACAATCATCAACATACAGTAATAGTATGAGCGACACCTCACATGATAGATAATAGAGGTTTGGATCTAATTGACTCTGCTGGAATACCATCTCTCTCAAATAACTATTAATCCTTGAGTACTAGGCCGGAGGTGCTTGCTTGAGACCATACAAGTCTCGTCTCAACCTGCAAACATGTGTATACCTATGTCCAACCTCAGACCATTAGGATGCTCAATATATACTTTTTCCTCAATAAACCTATTTAGGAAGGAAGTATTCACATCCATCTGATGAACTCGCCAACCCATCTCTTCTACTAATGAAACAACTACTCGGGTGGAGGAATATCTATCCACAAAAGTGAAAGTATCCTTGTATTTGAATCCCTATTTCTGTGCAAACCCCTTGTGTATTAAGCATGCCTTTTACTTCTCCAAAATTCCATCTACCGCATGATTAACTTTGTATATCCATGTAGAACCAACCTCTTGGTTTCCCTCTGGTCTAGGCACCACCTCCCATACATCGTTCTTCACGATGGAGGCATACTCCTCCGTCATGTCCACCTACCACACTCCATGTTATTCAGCCTACTCATAAGTGGAAGGATAGACATTTATAAGCTATGTCATGAGTGCCATATACCCAAATATATGTGGTATTCTATTCTCTCTAAATATCTTTGTAGAGGCACTACCTATCTAGAATCATTGACTATGGAATTGTACCACTTAGGTCGTGGCCTAGTGTCAATATCCTTTGGAACATCCTCATGTTGCTTGACCTCCTCATCAGTCTCTTGAATGTCCTGTCCACTAGTCTCCCTTCCAACACCTATACTTGTACCTGCACCCTATGTTTGTGCATGTGACTCTATATTATGTACATGTGCCTCCTCACTCTTCTGCCCCAAGTCTTATCCTTGTTGGTCCTCTATGTGTGCTAGCATATCTGTAGATATTCTCAAGGCCATCTCTTCCTCAAACTTCATGTCTCTAAAAATCACTATCTTGTTGCGCTCTTGCACAAATATGTGATAGGCCTTATAAGTCTCACAGTATCCAACCGATATACCGTTATTCTCTATGGCGTCCTTCTTTGTCCTCTTCTCAAAAGGGACATGACAGTAACAAACACTCCCAAATAGGATAATATGACTCATGTCTATCCTATTACATGTATAAACCTCCTCAGGTGTCAATTTCCCCATAATGGTATGGGGATTCCAATTATATATGCATACAGTTATGCGACATGCCTCTTCCCATAGAAACATCGGTAACCCATGATCATGTATCACCACACATGATGCACCCACCCCTTATTATTCATACATTGTGATTCATATTTTGCATTCATCTGGAAAATGAAACACTTGAGATTTCTCAAGTCTTTCTTCTTACCTGGCTGTGAGTTTTCTCCTTCACTATCACCCTTAGAACCCTTTTCTTTTCCCTTCTTGGCATGACTAACCAGGGCATGTTCTCCTCTACATCTCATTTCCAACTGGATTTAGACTTCTTCCTAGTATCTTCATGGTTGAAATCATCACAAAGCCTCTTCCAATTTGGAAGTTTCTCCTAAGCGAAGAATCCCTTGAAAAATGGTTCACATGGCTTGGTGAAACCATTCAGTGCCACATTTACAAGTTCTATGTCCTACACTTTCTCCATAATAGTTGCAAGTTGATCACATATATTGGTGTCCCTCATGAAGTAGTAGGTAACATCATTATACCTTGACATCATGGTGGACCTAATCTTGTTCCATGTAGGATAAGAAGTTAGACGCTCCATCTAAGTTGTTTTCAAACTTGAGACTAGTTTCTACCATTTTTATTTTTTGAACAAAATCAAGTACCATGTGATTGTTCCTTCAAGAACCCACTACCATTTCATTGATGGTTTATAGATATACTAATAACTCCTTACAAATATGACAAATGCGTTTCAAACTATTATGGATCTATGTTTGATCCTTTAAACACCCATTGTTGCAAATTATTGGCTTTTAAGTCTAATAGATCTACTTCCATAAATTATTTTGTAACCTGGAATTTTTCCTCCCTATCACACTGAATTTTTTGATACCATATTAAATTTCTCTTATCCGATCACTTAGGAAAATTAATTCCTAGTAAATTCCTTGCAAAATATTAAACTTTAAATTTAGCTTACTCATTAAAATGCACACACTGGGATTTTTAATTGGTAAACATAATAACTAGTGAAAGTGACTGGAGACTAAATTTCACACATGCACATGGACTTTTTCAACCCTTAAAATATTATTTTCATTAAAATAATATCATAGCATACAAGGGCTCACTTATTGGGAAAATGAATTCCTAGTGAGGAAAAATACTAATTACAACAAGACTTTTAGAATTTTCTAGGAATGTGTACGACCCTTTGAAACCCCCTTGATCAACCCCTAACTACAAAAATCCCCTTGACCTATTGTATGGACTTTTGTGGCCCTTGCACAACTCATTTGTGTGGCTTGAACGTTGTTGTATGATTGTATGACATGACACATGTTTCTTGTGTTGTTTTTCTTGTTGTGATGATTGTACAACCCTCATACGGTTATCCTCAACTTCCAAAATTGTTGCTTGGCTTCCCATAAATCTATCCTTTCATTTTTGGCTGATGGGTTTTCTCCTCTTTCTGATGTTGGAAGTCTCCTCCTTTTGAAATTATCTCTAGATGAAACTCCTTGATCACCCTTGTTGAGATATCCCTGAACCACTTTCCTTTGTGAATCAATCACTCAATGTCTCTTAACTATATTTCTCCTTCACTTAGCCTTTATTTTATAACATTGAGTTGTTGACCAAATCCATAACCATAATATCCAAAGTGTTGAATGGTTTAGATTAGATATCATGTCACTTGATATCAATGGATAGGATTCGTCTAATTCACTAATGAAAATAACATTTACATTTCATTAGATTAAACTCACTTTTCTCAAAAACTGAAGGTGCCAAAGAAATTGTTTCTTTTCCGATAACTAGATGAATCTTAGTTCAATGTCGAATTTATCGGTGCATCAGAGGATTAATTCTTTGAAATCAACTACTTCTAGTAAGAACTTGACTATTGAAATATCGAAGGTCCATATTTCGTTCAACTTTGTTACTTTAGTTGGAAGAGTTATGTACAAATTGAAGGATTTTGACCACTAGAATTGGTGGTCTTGTCATCCCAAGGTATTTATAGTATCCCTGCAATATATGTTTGTCCTTTTAATTGACATATCTTGACAAACGTTATTTTTCATCAATAGTTGGTGCTTTTGGCAATACAATATTTTTACAGTGGGGATTTAGTTTCTTATTTAATTTATCATGTATTTCCTTGATTAACAAATATTGTAGCTCTTAGTTCAAAGTTTCCAATTGCATGATTTTATTTAATATTTAAGGAGGATATTTACGAAAATAGTGCCACTTAATAACAATATTAAATTCACACAAGTGATGGATGACATAGCAAGGATAAATAAATCTCATCAGGAAAGGTAAATACATATCAAGATAAAAGAAAAATGATTAAGTGTGGAAGTATAAAGTTTATGATGAAGAATGTGTTTTGGTGGTTGGTGGTTTGCAAAATTTGGAATATGGAAGGGGAGATGCGAGGCATACTTCCACATTCGTAACAAAAAATAAAGTAAAAAAAAAAACATTTTGCAGGTTGTGGAAATATGCGGGTCATTTTGGATTAGGATGAAATGTGGGATGCAGGGTGTGGGTTGGGATGGAATGTGGTGATGAGGTGAGGACTCCCACATCCGCAATAAAAATATAGCTAAGTATCGAGAGGGTTTCAATAAGAGTGATGCAGAAGTGGGGAGTGCTTTTTGAGGGGTGTGAGTTTTTGGGATTGAAAAGTTGTGGGTTTGCGAGGTTGGGATGGCTTGAACCTCCGCAACAAGACTCCAAAAACTAAAGAAAAGGCTAAGTGTTGGGGTTTTGGAGCGTTGAAAAATGAAAAATATACTAGGTATGGGTCTCTATTATTTTAAATAACATAAATGCATCATTGCAATTACCTAGTGGTGTAAATGCATTCTTATTTTGTGTGACATCCCAAAATAAAGTATTTTTGAAATTTAAATTTGTTGGAAAATTATTTCATTTTTAGTAAATTCAAATTTGGAATATTTTTTCCTTTTATGGAAATTCCAAATTTTGAATTTAATAATTGTAATTAATTATTATGACTGCTGGGCAGAGATCTGATTTGACCCAACTAACTATTTGACTATGACACTTGTATGAAAAAAAAATATTTTATATTGATTGCAGGAGGACAAATAGAACATCCATGTTAAAAATTAGTTGACCATGACTCCATGAGTGGGGAACCTATTGGAACTACCTCTGGGCTGATTATTACGAGTGGCAAATTAGATATTTGGCCATTGGCAGCCCCTGGAAATCATGGATTTAGAAAGTTGCAAAAATTCCCAAGGAAGGGAAAAGACCTAGGCAACATGATTTTTTTTATGGATAAATAGCATATGTGAGGAGGTAGGACGTTGCCAAGTATGATGGGAAAGGAGACTATTGATTTTTCCCTTGCTGTTATGAAAACTACGAAGTGAGTGTGAGGCAAGAGGAGTCTATGGAAAGTGAAGGATATTGCTTATGAGGAGTCTTCCAAATTCGCCCTCATGGATTCATGGTCAGGCTAGGGGGTGAATCGTGCAAGTTTTTTGGTTGCCTTATTCTATAGTTGGGAGGAATGTTGTTGTTCCCTTTGTCTTCCCACAAGATGGTTCAGATATGTAAACCTTTCCCTACTTTGTTCTTGGATGTTTTGTGTGTAACTGATATTATGTATCGAATTGTACTAAGTTGAAATAATCTTTCCATGGATGACATCTATTCCTGGTATGAAATTTACAATCACAGTCTAAATTCTGGATTGGTCCCTCCCAAAATCTAGAATACTAGGCAAAATTATCTGTATACGATTGAACTTAAGAGAGAAGATCCATCTATAGGATGTGTTTAAATCTGAATTTGAAATGCTAGTTAGGATGATCTGTGTATTAATATGCTTGAAGAAAATTGATCTTTTATAGGCATAGGTTTATTTCTGTGACTGAGATATTAAACAGATCTAACTTTGAGCAATCGAGGTTAAGTAAATATGCAACTAAAATAAATGTTTAGATGTATCACTAGAATTAAAATTCATAACAATCGTTCCCCTTAATGAAGACTTCCTTTCTAATACATTTAGGAATTGAAGAGAAATACAAGACAACAAGAATCTTATGGATCACCTGTGTATTTATATATTATACATATANTATATATATATATATATATATACATACATTTGGAAAACTATAAACCAGAAGTAAACTATCTACATCAGAAAGGTTGATATGATATACGTCTTTTTCTTGTATCATATGAATTTTATACTGATCAAACGTATGCACCCACAACATGAAAATGAAATAATAGATGTGTAAAGAATGGAAAAATTTGAAAGTTAAAGAAATATGGAAAATCCCTTTTTGTTTATCAGACGCTAAAATGGAAAGTACAATCATGGAAATTGACATCTATCATAAGATTTTATGCATTCTATATTCCAAGAACAGTCTACCCTTTCCACAGTAAAAGTCTGTGGTGGATTAGAAATTGGCATAACCCTTAAGGAGATCCAGAACTAATTTCAGGAGTATTAGATTCATTTTTGGTAGTGCAGTCTCACAGTCATGGGTGAGACATTAAAACTATAGAAGCCTTGACTTCAACAACATAGAATGATTACGCTGGTAAAACTTAAGTTAATGTAAACATTTATACAGTACGCACATTGTTAGAATATAGAAGATGGTGTGCTTGTTTTACCATTGACGATATCATCGTCACCCAACCATAGGCCGAAGCCTCCCTCCGAGAACCTTAACCTTGACTGAGAATTCCTCTGGAAGAAAACCCTAGGCTAGATAGCCAAACAAACAAAGGGTAGTGCACCTTTCCCCAAGGATAGTGCATCACAAAAGACTGATCAGATAGTCCAAACCTTAGAAAAGAGATATTCAAGACAATACTGAAAACTTGCTACTGCTGCAGTTGCACCTGCAGCTCTCCTCCACATGTGCGCACTAGACTGGGAATTGCAGTGCGCACCAAACTAGGAACTGCAATTCTGAGATGCTGTTAAATGAGAGCTAGCGCCCTGTATTTATAGTGGTTCTGCTAGTTTTTTTGGGGCCGACTTCTCCTTCTGGATATGTGTATGTTCAATATATTATTATTATTTATGGCTGAATTCTTCTCTTGGAGTCTAATAACCTAATATAAATTATCTTCTGGAGCCGACAAGGCTTCTAGGGTTATTAGCCAAATCATTATGGTTTTCTCTTTCTTTCTGGAGCATCTTATTCTCGTCAGGTTCACACGTGGAGGTAAATACCTCCTGCAGCTACCATAATATTAACACTCCCTCCTAGCTAGAGAGGTATTTACAGGTAATGGACTTGAGCACAAAACATACCATTTACCTGGTAGCATCAATATAGTCATCTAGACTACCTTGTGACTAGATCATGAGAATCACCATCACTATCAGCTGCATCATCTCTCAAAACCATACTTCATATGAGTAATTAGACATGATGTTGGATAAGTCACTCTCACCATAGAGTGATACAAGGAGAGTAAATGCTCTGAACTATTTTCCATCCGGAAAATCTCTATTCTTCTCCAATAAGATGATGATAGTCTTTAAGGAAATTAGAACAAGGATAGAACACAACTGTGTCTATTCATAGTAGTACATAACTACAATCTAGTGGTACACTACCACACCAAGTAACACACAGGTACTTGATCAACAACGTATGGTTGCGAATAGTGGAACATATCCACCACAGTTGTCCTCCTCTACTGTCATATGATTTTCATAACAAACATCTGATAACAATCTGCGTAGAAACAATGTTATGATATAGAATAAATTATCTGGGCCAATATTTCACTCACATCTATGAGTTCTGAAAGAATATTTTCCTCACAAACAATGGACCACATCCACCACAGTAGTCTATATCTACTATCTTCATAACAAACATCTGATAGCAACCTGCACTGAAACAATGTTATGATATAAATTGATTTCTCTAGGCCAATGTTTCTCTCACATCTATGAGATATGAAAGAATATATGCCCTCCTCAGCAATGGGCTATCTGCCCTATTCTTCTCAACCAATGAAGAAGGATTTTTTCTAATTTTTTAGCATGGACCATTCCTCACCCTGGGCCATTCTTCCTACACTAATCAAAGTGCACCCTGGACAGAATGTATAAACCTAAGTAATGTGTGAATCAGAACCACTCCTCACCCTGGGCCATTCCTCCTACACTAATCAAAGTGTGCCCTGGAGAGAATGTATAACCCTAAGGAGTGTATGTCCTGGACCATTCACCACCCTAGGCCATTCCTCCTACACTAATCAAAGTGTGCCCTAGAGAGATTGTATAACCCTAAGGAATGTCTATCCCTGATTGTTGAGCCTGGACCATTCCCAACCCTAGGCCATTCTTCCTACACTAATCAAAGTGCACCTTGGAGAGAATGTGTAGCCCTAAGGAATGACTGTCCAGACCATTCCCCACCCAATGCCATTCCCCCTACACTAATCAAATTTCACCCTGGAGAGAATGTGTAAACCTAAGGAATGTTTGTCCTGCATCAACCTCCAAAACAGACCATTCCTCATGTTAACCACAATGAGAAATCACTGTCTGGTGAGGTAGGCCAGTCTTCTTGAGTAACCCTCAAGAAGAGAGATTTCCCTAGACCACTCCCCATGTTAACCACAATGGGAAGTCATTTTCTATGATACATCAATAATCAAACTTCCTCCCATGTTAACTACAATGGGAAGTCAGTGTCCGTCTGGAATCTCAGTCCACTTTCCGAATAGGAAAGCATCTGTCCAAGATGGACTATCTTTTAAATTTAAAGATAAATGTCTTCAATAATTTTTTCAGTGCTCCCTCCTAACTTGGAGAGTCATTTCTTCCTTTTTCAATAAGAAGGAAGTTGTTTCCATGAGCTCCATCTTGAGTACACAAACTCGTTCATCTTGGATAGAGACTTTACCAAAATCTCTACTTATCTTCTCATCTGTGGAGATATGTATTGAAGAACCACTTTCTCCTTTCTGAACTTCATCATGCATAATGTAATGCTTGATTTCAAATGTACCTTAGTCTGTAACACTATGAAGGCTTCATGTAGATCTGAACAATAGAGTATATCACAGTTGGAGAACTAGAACATATCTATGTGGCACTTCTTCTATCATCATGAGATCTGATCTATTGAGTACTCATATTGATGTTATACGGAATCTTCACCACACTTCTGCTGTGCACTGGAGGTTCTCCACCAAGTTTTCTTATTTTTATCTGCATACAGGAGTCTCTCTTTGGTATGCTGTTAAGAACCAAACATCAATATAGCATAGAAAAACCTCAGAAAAAGTACTCAACGCCTTGAAAAAGATATAATTTCAGATAATAGGCCTCTTCGAGGGGGAAACCTCCTTTTACCCCACTTAAATGTTCAAGTATAAGATGATTCAAAATGAAAATGTCTCCTTGGTTTATATAGGAGACTAGGAGGTATAATTACAACTAATGGCCTAAAGTCGACGTAAATAAAATAACATTACTAATATAATATGCCCCAATTAAGGGGTAATGAGCCAATATTAGGGCTTAACATGCCCCTCCCCTTGAGACAAGTGTTGTCCGCAATGCATGAGTAACTTTGGATGCTTCTGTACAAAAGACTCATCTTCCCAAGTGGAATCTTCAGCCGGTAGTTTCCTCCATTTAATGAGGTACTCCGAAATGGATCTATTCCTCAGTTGGCAAATTCTTGTGTCAGTGATGGCTTCAGGATCCAATATGATTTTTCCTTCCTCCTCAAGTTCTGGAAATATAGTTTGAACTAGGATATTTTCACCTATAACCTTCTTTAAGCATGGAACATGGAAAATTGGGTGTACTCGTGAAGATGCAGACAGCTCCAATTTGTATGCCATAGTACCAATCTTCTGCAACACCTTATAAGGGCCATAGTACTTTGGTGATAATTTATTATCCTTCTTG
>JASDQU010172654.1:6246-20945 GCA_032191745.1 Picea mariana
TTTGTTTCTTGTAATATTGGATTGAATATTTTCATGATTTGGGTATATCACATCAGAATGTTAGTCAAATTTTAATTTAAAAGGTGTATTTTTCCAAAGTTTAATAAGTGTGAAAAGTCTCTATAAGAATGTTTACATTCTTGTATCACCCAAAGGCATCATTATTTTGAACTAGATTGATTCTGAAGATAGTGTTAGTCGTTAAAAATTCATGCAAGAGATCACACAAATTCGGTGGCATTTGATTAACATCCAAGGCACATTGCAACAAACACTCATATATACCCTTGGATATGATTTATCTGTCAAGCCACGATTTCAAGTACTTAAGGTTATGAGTTAAGTTTTACCATAAAGAAATTGAATCCTAACATTATTTGCAAAGAAGGAAACCTTCAATGTTGGTTGCCTATGCAGGAATCTCCAAAAACTTGATTGGGTTGAAACCCTAGCATTTACAGGTTGAAGGAGATCACAATCATCGTGATGGTTCCCAATAAAGGTGATCAAGTTAGTCTTTTGGAACTAGTAAGGGTCAAATTGTCAGAAGCCTACCAAAATATTGTGCATAAATTCATTGATGGAGGTTGGTTCAAGTTATGTTGCACCTTCCAAGGGAATCATGAGGATATTTCGATGCTATTTACAAAGAAAATTGATGGGTTTCAAACTCAAGTGGGAAATGTATTAATTCACGTTACAGATCATTCAATAAGAAGAACATGTCACATGTCTATACATGGTGAAATATGGTGGAAGAAAAGTATATTATCTGCGGACCTGTGCAATCAATTTTTGGTACTAGAACATCATCATCCATATTGGAGCCAAGGGATTCCAGAAAAGTGGTTAAAAGAAGAATGTAAAAGAATTTTGTCAATAGTCAAGAGGTACATAATCTGTGAGGGTAGGAATTACTATGTTTACTATTATCATATGAGAATTTTAATGCATTTGAATGGAGATGCAAAAATGAGCTTTCCCTTTTACCTGTTGAAGAGCTCGACCAAAATGGAAAAGAGAGTATAGAGAAATCCAAGAACTATTGATAAAATTGTATTTCATCAAGGATTGATTAAAAGGATGGTTCTTTATGCATTGAGTGAATTTTGAGTGTCATGGAGAAAGTTGCTGACTTCCTTAGGGTTTAATGAACAAGGTTCAAAAATAAAATAAAAAAACAACCTTTGACCAGAAACCTGGGGTTTCAACAAAGAAGGATGATACCTCAAAAAGAAATATAAAAGTGCAACAAATTTCTTCTGTAGATAGAAAAACTAGATCCAGTAAAAGAAAAATGATTCTACAGCATGAGGAATAAGTCAAACAAAGGCTTGAATATTCTGTTTGAAAACATGATTATATGGGTTATAACAGGGTTTGTACAAGAAGAATCCCCTGGAAAAAGACAGAGTAATTACAAGAAGTGAAAATTGAACCAGAAATAGAGATCCCTGATGTACCTGTTAACAATTCCCCACAATTGAGACAGAGCAGAAAGAGAAAGGGTAAATAKCCTATAAACTATCCCAACATGCATAAAACAAGAGCTACAACAACTTGAGACTTAATTCAAAGGATCTATTTAAACCCTCTTTGAATAAATATAATCTAATCATTCTAGATGATGATATCACAGAGAAAATTTAGAAGAAGGACAAAAAGGGAAAAAACACAACAACTGGTGCCAAAAATCAAATTTTCTCACTAAGATGATGAGACCCATGAAATCACCAAGCAAGAAAGATTGGCAATCCATACACTGAGGGATATGCCATAGATGACAGAGTTTTACATGGAAAAAGGAGCACCTAGTCTACTTGAGTCTGCAAAAGAAGACATTGTTGAGGAGAAACATGTAAAGGTATACAAGAAGGAAAGGAAACCTATAAAACAAAAATTATCTATTGACTTAAACAGACTTGAAGAAAATCAAGAAGAACCTGAACTACAAGTAAATCAAGAAGAACATGTGATATAAGAAAATCAAGAAGAACCTATGATTGGGAGTAAAGATGTGTTGACACCTGAAGATTATGAGACCATTATTGGGAAAAAAATCAAAGGCTTGTAATATAGAATTTCATATTACAAACTAAAGTCCAGAAGCTGAAACATAAAGTGAATGAAAGTCTACAAATTATTAAAGAATATCCATAAGGATGCAACAAAACAATATTTTTGCAGAACTTTATTTCGCAGGATGAGGAGTGAATGCAAGGCAGTTGAAGATTTTGCAGGTAGATTTGAACACATGGATAAATCCAGCTAGGAATTAGAGATTAGTTCCTTTTTTAATTTATTTACAAAAATAAATGCTAAGAATCAACTTGTTAGTTTTGACAAGATCATTTTCAGGGATTTGATCTTACTATGAGGATTTTCCTCTTGAAAATAATCTTTTTTTTTTACCTCATGTGAGGTAATTCGAATGTAATGTTTATAGTCAAGGGATGTAATTAATGGGCCACTATGTTTTGGGATCTATATCCAAAAGTGAAACTTCTTCTTTTTGTATAAAAGTAGGTTCATACCAAGAAGTAGGGGTTCACGTTTGGTGGTGATATAAGACATATTGACCTAAATTGTATACCTGGAATATGCTACACTTTACACCCAATGGAAAAATCATGTTGATGCTTAGATTGTCGCATTCCTTGTGTTAAATTTCTTCTCTCTTACTTGAATATATTTGAATCTTTCACGAAGTATTTGATTTATTTTGTTCATGTTGAATACCAGTAAATATTTTTTTGTTTGCTTAATTGTTACATAATTTGTTTTTAAGTATTTATTTCTTGTTTCTGAATGATATTTGGGATCAAGACTCTTCGATGTAAGTGAGCAGATTGTAATCTTGACTTTTTTTTTCTATTTAAACATCCTTATCTATATTACCAAAGTGATTGTCATTGGCTAAGTGAATGTGGTGGAAACCTGAATTTGTAACTAGAATCTTATGTTTCATAATTCATCCACTCCTCTACCCAGAAAACAACTTATAAACCCAAAAATACCTACAAATATACACTATTGCAATAAATGAGGTTCCCTAGCATTCCCTTAGCATTCAAGGACAACTTTAGGGACTAACAGGTGGGAGATTTGAACTCAAGAGGATTTTCTTTGAAGTGGTAAAACAATTTATTCTTCGAATGAGTTTATTCTTGCAATAGAGAAGCAATTTTATCCATTAGGCTACATGCAACAAACAATAATGGATTGGAAAAACTTAAGGCAAGATAAACAACAAAGTGTTCAAAGTTATACTCAAGATTTTAGAAAGAAATCTTTAACTTTAGGTATTCCTTTATATACGCACGAAACTCTTCTCAAGTATATTGGTGGTTTTCATAGTTATATTTGACATACAATCCTTGATCTGAAAATATCTTTTAAACGGCAATGGTTGAGTTATTTAGCATGTGTTAATTAATCATTTAGGAAGATGAATGAAAGAGGAAGAATTATAAATAAAAATGACAGCCATAAAGAAATGTACATATCTGAACATAAGCATCATAACAACAAACCATAAAACACCAAAGTGATAACGAAGTTCGATAATCTCGCCTACGTCTTCGGGCCTTTGTCTCAGTGGGTGAGGCTTTCTTATTTATGTTTGAATCTTTAAAATTACATCACAGTAGTGCCAAAAGGATTACAAACTAATCTAGTCTTTTTCTACCAGATCTCTTGAACCCAACAAAACAAACAAAACTGAAATCGAATGAATGGAGCTCCCAGAAACGGCTCGTAAAGGTGCTCTCCTCAATGGCTTCCCTGCATAAAAATGGCTTTGGCTCAATAATTATTCATCATAAACCTATTATGACCCCCCCCCTCCCCAGCTTAAATAACCCATGGTTTATATAGATATAAATTTGGTAACCATCTCCCAACTTCTCCCCAAGATCTGGCCTAAAAAATGACCCAATATCCCCCAAAAATGACCAAAATCTCCAAAAACTATTGAATAAATCATAAAAACTCTTATAATAAAGTATAAAAAACACTTCTGAGAAAACATTGAGGGTGCATCCCCCTTTCTCCACACTCTTGGCTATATGGGGCACTTTCATGTGCCCAAGCACTAAGGCTTGGTGTGTTGGCCCCCTTACCTGTTGGCCTCTGGTCTCGTGCAGTGGCCATATGGCCCTGTCTCATTCCTCCACGCACTATATTTTTGGATTAGCCCTCGGATCAAGGCCCACGGTTACGCCCCTATTTGACGGGCTAGCCTGACCAACCGGGGCTAACCCTGAAACTTTTTCACTCAAAACGTTATACACTGGGTCTTATGGAGGAGCTTGCGGGAACCAGGGCCTGTATCATATGTAACCATTGCACCAATAGTTAAAAGGACAGGGTCACATGGCATGGTCACATGGTAAATCACCAGGGCTATCAACAAAATCCCCACCCAAATGAATAGTGTTTTAGTTATATGACAAGGTTGTATGGAGTGCTTTGGGGCTGGGGCTAGGCCCCACCCTTAATTCTCCCAACAGTCATTATATTTCAACTTAACTTTAATTTTGCAACCATATCTTACAAGAAAAACCTATGGGTGGGTTGGATAGCTCGACCCTGCCAAACCCTTCGCCCGATCGGAGGTCATGTGGCCGAATCCCATGGAGTCCAACTAATTTTTCCAAACACTTTAGCCAATGAATGGGTGCCACATGGCAGCCCATGTCTGGGCCACATGGCATATTTCCACTTGTCGAATCTGATGCCACGTGTCCAAACACCATTGTTCCACCTATCAACACCTGTCCACTTTCCACATCATCACTTGTCCACGTTAGTCTGCCACTGTACATGCCACATGTCATATGAATGTGCCACGTTTCACCCTTGTAGTGGTGACATGTGTCACTCCCTAACTCATCCACCTTTATTTCCACGTCAGCACCAACTGTACCCTACCGTGTTCGTTGTATGGCATGTATAGTTAGCTACCACGTGGCACTATACGAACTATACAGTCATCTAATTTTGCTTGTTTGGAAAAACAAATAGATCGCAATATCTAGATCATACGACATCCTTTTGAGCCCGTTCAAGTTGTGTTGGTTTTGTATCGACAAGGCCTATGCACACATTTCTTTTGAAGTCATTCTGAGCACTTTGATTTTTAGGCCTTCATGGACCCATTTTGGTCTTGAGATCCAATTCTAGATCACACCTCCCCACTAAAGACCTTTTGGTCCCCAAAAGGTTATTGACCAGTCATCAAGTTCGTGATAGGCCACCCATCTTGTTCTCTGTCTTTAAACTCTATCTTTTGCACCTATCTCATCAAGATCAGTTGTACAACAATCATGATAACTGAAAGCATATTGTTAGCAATTTGTATGATGTCACATCTTATTGAAGCCACTATCATCCATGTAGACAACATTACTAATGATAGCATCAAAAATATGAATGCAAATGAGCTAATATGTTTGTAATATTTGCATGACATTAGCTTATCTTGAAGCAAAGTGTGATTGATTTTCCATTCTACAATCATCTCATGTTCTTTCTTAAGATCAATTACTTGACTTGAAACAATTATAGGTGTGTCTCTTGCTTGAGCTACCTTTCTTTATTGTTCCATTGTTTGAAGAGATTTATTTTCCTTTAAATGATGAGCATGAACCAAATATTCTTGACCTGCTTTGGTTAAGTGATATTGATTATTTTCCCTGTAGAAGATTCCATTCTAATTATACAAGTAAGGATTACCTAAGGCCATTCCATATTCACTTAGTAGCACCACATCACATGTTACCTCTTCCAAAAACTTAGATGAAATTGAAAATTTTAATGTGAACTGCTTTGTTATGTGCAATTGATGATTGTTGCTTATCCATTTAAGTGTGTAAGGCTTATGATGCAACTGTGTGTTTAATCCCAATTGTTTAACCAATTCCTCTGAAATTAAGTTAGATTGAGATCCACTATATATAAATGTGTCAACCTTAGTATGTCTCATAATGACCCTTATGTGAAACAATTTACTTCTAGAATCAAATCCTTCACCAATTTTATGTGTCAAACCAACCAATGAGACTTTAGATTCATCACCTGAATCTGATCCCAAGTTTGTTGGTCATGTTGTTGCTGCAACTGTTTTCCTCCCTTTCCTCTCCTTGAACCACTTCGGTCTCTTCTTGAGATGCAATTGCTAGCAA
This sequence comes from Picea mariana, assembly GCA_032191745.1. Lineage (NCBI taxonomy): Eukaryota > Viridiplantae > Streptophyta > Pinopsida > Pinales > Pinaceae > Picea > Picea mariana. Next base: position 12,432 of record JASDQU010172654.1, read on the forward strand.
TTTTCCTCATCATGCCCTTCTTTCTTGCAATGCTTGCAAGAGGGATTCTCTTCCTTTCTTGCCACTAAATTTTCCTTCTTGCCATTCCACCTCTTTTTTTCCTCTTTCCTTGAAGATGATTCCCCCGATACACCAACCCATGTTTTCCCTACTTCAATGTATGTTGCTTGAACAAAAACCTCATCAATATTAGTAGGTCCAAGCATGAATACAGTGTTTTGAATATGTGCAGGTAAACCTCCTATATACTTCATAAGAGTTTCTTGGGTATGTAAATGAATATCTAACATTAATTCCATCTTACAAAAACCATTTGTGTATTCTTGCATTGTTTTTCCTTTTCTTAGTTTAAGGGCTTGCCATTCAATTTAAGCTTTATCTTTATGACCCAAAGGATAGAATTGCTTTCTAAGTGTAGAAATAAAACTTTGCCATGATGGAAATACATTACCCACTTGTTGTGTTCCAGTTTTCAACTTGCTTTTCCACCAAATGAGTGATGTTCCTGCAAGTCTAAGGGATTCCAACTTGATATGAGTTGCCTCATCCTTGATTTGTTGCACACTACAATAAACCTCCATCTGTCTGATCCAATTATCAAGTCTCTCTGCATTGACTTCACCATCATACATGGGTAATTCAAACTTTACATCAAGTTTTAGTAAAGGAATTTCTTGTTTATGTTTATGGACATGTTTTCTTGTGGTGATTTTAGAACTTGAACTTGAAGAAGAAGGAGAAGAAGGAGGTGAAGGAGGAATTTGAGGAGGATCCTCTCCTTCTTCACTTTTTCCCTTTGAAGATTCCCCCAGATCAATGAAAGAAAACATGATAGCCATAAATCAATGTATAGATCTGAATATAATCATGATAACAAACCATAAAACACCAAAGTGATAACAGAGTTCGGCAATCTCGCCTACATCTCTGGGCCTTTATCTTAGTGGGTGAGGCTTTCTTATTTCTATTTGGAGCTTTAAAAGTACATCATAGCAGTGCCAAAAGGATTACAAACTGATCTGGTCTTGTTCTACCAAATCTCTGGAACCCAACAAAATTGACGGCATTGAAATCGAATGAACGGAGCTCCCAGAAATGGCCCACAAAGGTGCTCTCCTCAATGGCTTCCCTGCATAAAAATGGCTTTGGCTCAATAATTATTTAGCGTAAACATATTTTGAACCTCCCCCTTGGCTTCAAGAACCCCTATTTTATATATATCTGAATTTGGTAACCATCTCCCAACTTCTCCCCAAGATCTGGCCTCAAAAAGGGCCCAATATCCCCCAAAAATGACCAAAATCTCCAAAAACTGTTGAATAAATCATAAAAAATCTTATAATAAAGTATAAAAACCACTTCTGGGGAAATATTGAGGGCATATCCCTCTTTCTTTTCACTCCTGATCATATGGGGCACTGCCATGTGCCCAAGCGCTAAGGCTTGGCTTGCTGGCCCCCTTACCTATTGGCCCCTGGTCTCGTGCAGTGGCCATATGGCCCTGTCCTATTCATCCACATGCTATATTGTTGGATTAGCCCTTGGATCAAGGCCCACAGTTATGCCCCTGGTCGACGGTCTAGCTCGACCAACTGGGGCTAACCCCAAAACTTTTGTGCACAAAACGTTATACACTGGGTCTTATGGAGGACCTCGCGGGAGTCAGGAGCTATAGCATACGTAACCACCATGCCAACAGTTACAAGGATGGGTCAAATGGAATGGTCGCATGGTAAATCACTGAGGCTATCAACAAAATTCATGCCCAAATGAATAGTGTTGTGTTTATATGACAGGGTTGTATGGAGTGCTCTGGGGCTGGGGCTAGGCCCCAGCCCTTAATTTGCCCAACGTTCATTATATTTCAACTTAAATTTAAGTTTGAAACCATAGCTTACAAGGAACACCTACAGGCATGTTGGCTAGGTTGGTCTTTCCCAACCCTTTGCCTGGTCGCAGGTCATGCAGTCAACTCCCATGGAGTCCAACTAATTTTTCCAAACGCTTTAGCTAATGAATGGGTGCCATGTGGTAGCCCATGTCTGGGCCACGTGGCACATTTACACTCACCCAATCCGATGACACATGTCCAAACTCCATTGTTCCACCTGTCAACACATGTCAACACCTGTCCACCTGCCACCTCAGCACTTGTCCACGTTAGCCTGCCACTGTACCTACCACATATCGTACGGTCATGCCACGTCAGTCATACGGATGTGCCATGTGTCACCCTTGCAGTGGTGACATGTGTCACTCCTTGACTCATCCACCTGCCTATCCACATAAGCCTTAAATGTAGCCTACCACGTCAGTTGTACGATCATACAGCCTGTACAGCCAGATGTCATGTGGCACTATATAGACTGTACAGTCATCAAATTTTGCCTATTTGGCAAAAAAAACAGATCATGATATCTGGAGCATACGACGTCTGTTTGAGCCCATTCAAGTTGTTTTGGGTTCGTATTAATGAGGCCTATGCACACGTCTGTTTTGAATCCATTATGAGCACTCTAATTTTTGGGCCTTCCTGAAGCCATTTTGGTCCCGAGATCCATTTCTGGATCAATCCTCATGTTTAATATGACTAATTTTGATGAATTTTGTTTACAAGAAACTCATATTGATTCAAGTGGAAGGAATGTTCATGATAGTTTCTTGTAGGATTCAGTTCATCCAAAGGAAGGAAAGAACAAAGAAAAGGAGAAATTGAAATGGACAACCAGGGTGAATAAGGAGGACGAGAAGCCTTTATGTTCATATTGCAATAAGGAAGGACATGATGATAAGTTTTGGAAACTTCATTCAGAACTAAAGCCAAAGTGGTTCCAGAATCATAAAGTTCATAATAATACCACGACTATAATCCAACGGGATTTGGGATCATATTTAGATGATGAAGCCAAGATCGTATCCATGGGAATACAAGGTATATCTTATATTGCGCATTCTAGCACTTCTATTCATGTTTTGTATTCTAAGATTAAGTATGATGAAAGGAAACAAAATGAGTTGTTTCGTATCAAAATTATCTCAAATCATACAAAAATTGATACGCTTGTTGATATTGGTTTACAACCAAATCTAATTTATGAAGAGGTTATTAAGACATTGGGACTTGAAACTAAGCCACATACACAACCATATCCTTTAGGATGGGTATGTTACAATGTTAAACTACAAGTAACCAAACAATGTAAGCTCAAATTTTCAATCACCTCTAATTTCATTGATGAGGTAGAATTAGAATCCATACCACTTGATATTTTTTGAATTGTTTTGGAAAGCCCTTATTTGTATTACATAAAAGCTATCTTCTACAGGGAGGAAAAAATATTGTTTTACAAAGGATGGAATTGAATATATTGTACGATCTCATCATATGAAGATTGGCATGTCTCTTGTGAATACAAAGCAGATGAAAATGCTAGTAAATGCAAGCAATAATCTATCACTCATGTATGTAAAAGATGAGTAAGAGTCGGATCCTAAACATAATGATGAAATAGTTAAGTTTGTTACTAACTATGATAAAGCGTTTTGAGATTCACAAAAATTACAACATTAGATTCCACTACATGAAAGCACCAAGGATACAAGCTTACAACCCATGGTTGAGAGTGAAATAGATCCATTGGTTAATGATGTTCATGTTAAGAAGAGAAAGCATATTATTGATTCGTTTCCATTAGCAACTATGCATTCATTTTTACTGCTAGTATATTGTGTATGGTTAGGAGTTGTGAAAGTGAATACAAATGTTTGTGAAAGTAAGAGAATGATTGTTTGTGTCAACAATTTTATGGTAGTTTTCATATTTGTTGTACAACTTGTTTTGATGAGTCAAATGTTCACTATCAGATCCTGATGGATGGATACCGAACAAAGAAGACAATATACTCACTTACTTTCTGAATAAAAAAAATTACTGGTCCAAAAGCTTCTCAATGGGGAGGATCTATCCAGGTGGATATTTTGATATATAAAAATTTGTTCTCTCAAATGATGATGAAAATTTCTCCATGTTAAAGATCTTGTCGATATCGTTCCAATGCAACTTGAATGAGATCAAATGGACATTGTATGAGAAAGTTATGGCATTTTGAAGTTTTGGCCAAACATGCGAAAATGATGACAAGGTAGACATGTGGCATCATCGGGGACTAACACATGGTAGTACAAACAAGACATGTGGTAGTACTGATAGGAAATGTGGTCATTCAGATAGAATAGATGACAGTATGGATGTTGACATGACATGTTGACAGAGTTGTACAGATAATGAGGTGGCATGCTAACTAGTCTATACGAATGTTGAGATGGTAGGATGACTGAACGGTACATATGCTAATGTGGCAAGATAATGTGGAAGAAGGGTGTGGTCATTGGCTGTATAGGTTACATGGCTGACACATGGACTAATCAAAGGTCACCATGTGGCAGCCCCATTTTTCCCAAAAGGAGCTTATCAACCCCGAAAGGATCAAGCATGTGAATCAAGCACATGACCTATACGGAACAAACACAGTGTCTTACCATTATGCCACCACTGTCACTTACAATGGATAGTGGAAAACTTATATTTAACCCTCAATTGTTACCATATTCCAAAATGTGGATGGTCTATCGGTTTGACCTTGCAACCTCCACCCAACAATTACATTGTCTTAACCAATACGCCAAACAAATGACTTGTTATGGCAAAGAGATATTGTAATATTTAAACTGCATATATTTCCAAATTTGTAAAATCCCAATAGGAAAAGGTTAGACCCCATGATCTCAATTATATAACCAAACAAATTTACCACTAGGTCGTAGTCATAGATCTTTAAAGGATTGGCTACAAATTTATAATTATACAAATGTTTTGCCTATGCAATTTGAAGAAGAGAGGTTTTTAGGCCATTTCTTGGCAGCCTGAGAGTAGGAAGTGGTTTTGTGGATATCCCCTACTATTGTAGCAAACCTAAAGACAAGTTTGGTTGCAGGTTGGAGACCAAATTGATGTAATAATAATTTTTCATCTTAATGGAGCAGTCACTCATTAGAGGTGGACCCAAAGACGTAGCCCAATATGGATGAACTCCATTAACAACCTTCTGTTTTCTTGTCTCTTTATTTTATGTTATTATTTTCTTCAATTTAGCCTTATTAGTTTTTCATTAAGTGATTTAAAAATTGAGCTAAGACAATTCACGCTTGTAATTATTTGTAATCAATTCAGTAATTTCATATCACTTGTCTTCCCTTATGGCCTGCCAAGACAATTGAAGTTGTTGGAGCTGATGTCGGTGATATTTTTTTTGGATGACAAACTCAAAGTCAAAATCAACATGTCAGTATCGCATCAATGACTCATGTTCTTGAAACTTTTGATCATATTTCCTACTTGGATGTTGCTAGCGGGAAACTCCCCCTATAAGTGTACCATGGTTCTAAGTATAGACATAGAAATGACTCCCTAAAATTAAATATGATTCCTACACTACCCTAAAAATTCCACACATATGAATTGAAAATGATAGAAGAGTAAGTCAGGAACAGGACCTTTGATCCAAATGTTTGATGATGACATCATTGAGCTTGGTTACTTCTTTGGATGTTGGTCTCCTCCCAAAGCTGACCTGCATCAATTCTTAGGAAAACAAGGCTACCAATATTCTACCTATATTCATCAATTAGGGTTAGATATAACTCATTATGCATAAACCAAATAAAATACATAATGATATCATTTGGGAAAGGGAAACAAATTCTCTTATTCAATATTCAAAGATTGGAAATTACAACTTTTGCAGGTCGACGCTCCGTGAACCTGGTCTAGGATCCTCTCAGATTTTCTCCAAGTGCACCTTCCAAATGCCTTCTCTCACAATATTTTTATCACTCCAATGGAAGGGAAGGGATTTTATGGGAGAAAAGGGCTAGAGAGGGAATCTTGAGGCAAGAACTCAAAAAAGGTTGCAAATACTTGGGTAAGGAGGAAAAGGGAATTTGGGCGGAGTTTAACAGTTCTAATGCTTGATTGTGGAATAATACCCAAATACCTCCTTTTATATGAAAAAATTGATAGTTATTCGGTTTGGGGATACGCTTTGGCAGGTGAAATGGTTGGGAAACCTCCAATAGCCCACTAATTCCACAAAATTCCTTGCAACTTTTGGAGGTATATATAGTTTGTTTAGTGTGTAGTTATCATATGTACATGAGTTTTTTAGCATGAAGAAAGCGTATGTACATGGGCAGTAGTGTAGCAAGATGCGTACATGCTCCAAAACTAGTTTTTTAAAGAGAGTTCCTTAGAAATGATTTGGAAAATTATGCAAGTAGGAAGGCCAATGCCATGTATGCATAAGTAGGGAATTTTAGGGATATAAAATATTCCCCCTAATGTATGAGGTCGAAAGAGCAACTGATGGCTGAAATACATTACAATATATTTACCAGCACAGAATCGATTGAGCCCGGGACCAGATTTCGGGAGGTTCCATCTGCAAAACAACTATTATCCCTCTGAAGCAGGCATGCCCATGCTTGGGATGAACTAAATTATGGTTGCCAATAAAGTACACTACAGATCCATGTCATATAAATGTATAAAGTGTAGTCACGAGCAATACATAGAAGATCTACATCCCAAGAGCAGTCGAAGATATACAAGTATAATACGCATCTTCAAGAATATAGTGACGCATGTGGCAAGAGATGAAGACTTCATAGCTTGAGAAACAACTTCAAGATCTTCAAAACTCAGGTAGGAGTACAATGGGAGTGTAAGACTCACTATCCTGAGGTCATCAAAAAGATGTTGGGAAAAGACTAGAGGATCTCGATGATCGGGTAGAGAACTTCATCGATTTTGAATCTAGACTTGACTGGACTCAGGAGATGGTTGAGTCATGAAAGTCGAGAGACAAACTATAGAAAGGTTGACTCAGGTTGGATAAAACTTGCCTTGGACAAAAGCATGAAATAATATCAGACTCAGGCAGTGTAACATTGACATAATTCTAAGATACAGGAGGCATCCCAAACTCTCCATATGTTTGGAAGAGTAACCAAATAGAGGAGGACACAACTCTATGTAGTTAGAACAACTTCATAAGGTCATACTAGATCCCAATGCTTGACAAACAAACGGAAAGATGTGCTTTTTCCAAGGGTGACTATCTTTGTTGCTGAAAAAAGAATGTATATTTCGCGTCCCCTCTTTTTGGAATATTTGATTTTTTTGTCTTTTTCAATTTTTTAACGATATTGAAAAAGAATAAAATATTGCTACATTACAAAGAAGGAGCGAGTGTCACGAGAAATAAAACTGGTTCCAAGCGCATGGAACATACTAATGCTCAAGGCAAGGAGACATGTGTAGGATAAGGACACTCGAGGAAAACTCCTCTATTGGTCAAGGTGTTGGATCGCAAAGGAAAAAAGTGTTGCAAGGATTACTTATAAGGAATGCTTCAAAGGTTTAGTTGAGAGCAACATGGATTCGACATTAGGCCAAAGACGCAAATATGAGACCCACAGTGCGACTAAGCATGACACACCAAGACTCCTTCCATGTAAATTTTATGAGCCCAGAGAAGGTAAGATCGATGGTTTTTTCACATTTAGAGAGCCTAAAAACATGCAAAAAGAAGACTCCATGTAGTACATTTTTCGCAATTAGTCCAATCGGCTCGAAAAAGGGGTAAACTTTCACAGAAAGGACATCTTTTCAAAACTGTTTTAATGAGTGTGACAAAGACAAGATCACTCAACTATCTTTTCAATTTTAAGGAGTCTGAAAAGAGATTAACTATGGACTCACATCCTTTTTTTGAGTTTATTCTCCTTAGCCCGAAAAAGTATAAAAGTAACTGAGGAAAACTCTCCTAGTGAGGCAAATCTCCTGAGGCATACCTTTTTCCACTATAATCTACTAGCTAGAAAAAGGGTTAAACTCATGCCAAGTAGATGTTCTTATAGACCAATTTTAACGAGTGCAAAGGAACAAGGTCACTCGGCGATCTTTTCAATTTTAAAGAGTCTGAAAAGAGTTTAAAATTATGGACTCCGAGGGGGTTCCTTTTTCGTAAGTAATCTCCAAGGCCCCAAAAAGGTGATAAACCAAAACCAAGGAGAATGTTCCTTTTTCAAAAATTTAGTCCCTCAGGCCCGAAAAAGGGTTAAACTTATGCCTAAGTATACTCTTCTAGCAAACCGAAGTTCCTAGAGCATACCTTTATTCGTAAAATTATCCATCAGGACCGAAAAAGGGATAAACTACCACCGAACAAATGTGCCTTAAAATTTGAGTTTGTCGAGCATGAAGGGAAACAAGATCGCTATTAAGAACCAAATATCAATATAGCATAGAAAAACCTCAGAAAAAGTACTCAACACCTTGAAAAAGAGATAATTTCAGATAATAAGCCTCTTCGAGGGGGAAACCTCCTTTTACCCCACTTAAATGTTCAAGTACAAGATGATTCAAAATGAAAATGTCTCCTTGGTATATATAGG
>JASDQU010172655.1:0-11428 GCA_032191745.1 Picea mariana
CAGGAGGGGATAAGAAATTAAATATAAGGATAAGATATTAATAAGGGGATAAGACATTAAATAAAGAGATAAGATAATAATGAAGGGATAAGATATTAATGAGCGGGAAGAGAGGTGGTGGAGGGGATATGACAGGAGGATTCCTACGAGGAGGGGGGTGATTATTGGGGGGAAGGAAGCATTTTGGTAGGGGAGAGAGTTCTGGTTCGGGGCTTGGATTTTCAGGTTCTATGTTGGAGTTCTGCAATCTTGGAGGATCATTACGGGGGGCACTAGTTTGCTGGGGGTTTTGGGCACGGGGGATAGGATATCCTTACGGTATCCTGGAGCTAGGAAGCCAGACAGACTGCTCCTAGCCGGCAAGGAGGAAACATGGTTTGGGAAAAGTTGGTCAGTGCATCAGGCAACAGCAAAGCAGCAGGCTAGACAATCGGGTCAACGGAGAAATTAGCATCAGGAAGAGGTAAATTTGTATTATTATGTTAAGCAATTCTTATTCTATTATGAAATTGTTGTTCATTAATTAATTTAACATGCGTATATGATGAATTAAAAGAAATTACTGAGTTTTCTACGTAGAAGTAGAAGTTTATTGTTTCAATTTATGGAATTAATAGACTTAAATTAATATGGTCACTACAAGAAGTATGCAGATTTAAAATAGAGTTGGGATTTTACCCAATGGTATTGAATCATGTTATTCTGTGATAAAGGAAGCCTGTCATTTCTTGGGAAATGGTAGTCAATCCTATAGGAATGGGATTATGTTGAAGAACACTCATATTTAAACTAAAATAACAATGTGAACAGATGGAGAGGATCCGTAGTAGTAATGATTATTGATTTAATGAAGGGTTAAACCTAGTATAGGTGTATAACTCCTCATGATCAGAGGAGTGAGTCTGGTGAGCATTCCCTGAAAAGGGAGAGCATGTGAAGCTCTCGGGTTTCAAAGTGGACAGAGAAATGAATTTTTTTTCTGGGTACAGGAATTGTTGGACATGGTTTTTTCTAATCAAGCCAATAAACCGAGTTGTAGAAATATATAGTGATTGAGTGAGAAATCACCACAACCTCCCTTGCTTGGTGGATAGGAAACTAACCTGCCAGAGTTCTCATGGGAGGAGGAGAGTGGACTACATCCCTAGCTGTGCTGAACAAAAGGAGGAATTCTAGGTGTAATGATCAAGACCGATCTTGACCTAAAGGTACTCTAGATTTCTGAACTAGGATATTTAGTAAGTAACATAATTTGAAATTGAATTTGGGTTGTAAGGGAATAGTCCAAATGGTAATGGACATTAAATTGTTAAAATTAAGATAAATTGGTTGACTAAATGTTGGTCATGTATGTGGTAAAGGAAGTGTTGGTGAACTTCTAGAAGCCCAATGGGTTAGATTGACATCTAGTGATGGATGGTAGCCAATAGATATAGTTGGAAGCTAGTTTGGTTGATTATGTTACCTTGGGCATGGTTATAATTTCCCAGATTGTATTTATAAGTTGGGTAATGTTCTAGGGAGGTTGATACAAGAGTGCTTTTTTGCTAGTTGTTATCATATGAAAAGGGAACCTAGTTATGACTATGTCTTATTCAACTTTCATGTGGATGTCATGTGAATGACTACAAGCTCTCAACTGAGAGGGAAACTCGGTGTTGATTATCCCTACGAGGCTTGTCATAAGGATGGCAGCAAGATCCTTGTAGGAGGACATGGAAGTCTGAGATTCCCATGTGCATGCATGACATGGAAAGGGTGCAAGCAATGAGATTGCATGATGAATGTTTGGTTAGGTTTGTGTGTGTGTTTATGCTTGAATGCATAGATTTAATGCATTGTGAAGCTTCTTGATATGAATCTTGATAGTAATACTAGTTATGTATGAATTATATTAAACGTGAAAGTGATGCACATGTATGATGTAAGGATATATGTATACTAAAGGCACAATATGGCTGCCTTGATGAGTTATGTGTAAGGAAATAATTTCACTTCCCAAGATTAAGTGAATACGATGGATGAATGGTTGACTCCATTCTTGAAGAGTCATGAAATTTCTGTTTTGAGTGATAGATTCAGGGGAATGCGCTCCATTTCCTTAGGAAAGATGAGTATAAATAAATGAAAGAGTAAATGAGCAAGGATGGACTGTTGTCAGGATAAGAGGAAAATGATTTTGCCTTGAAGATCACATAAGAACGAGTTTGAATAGTCATGAGTTGACTAATTTTATAATAAAGATATATGTAGGCTGTGAAATATAACCATGGCAGCTACACACGGACTTTTGATTATGCATATGGCTAAGTACATCATGGATGTAAGTTAAAAAAACCAGAATATGTATGGATACATAATTTGGGTGCATGACAAAGATGCATGTTTATAGTTCTTAAGGAATATTTGGTAGACAACTAAAGCTAAATCAAGGCTGAGGCCATCACGGATAGTGATGAACGTGCAATAAGGAATTTGCATGCTAAGGGATTTTCCCGTGGAATAACTGTGTGAAAACTCTGTCAGGAGGTCAAAGTCATAACCTTAATAACTGTTGAGAACTAAGCAGTGATCTACAAGATTATATATATATATATATATAAGAATCCTGGATTACATTTTTGAAAGCATCATGTAGTGAATAGAAGACTAATGAATGAATAAATGAGTNTACCCAAGAACCTGACAGATGAGATGAATGTGAGTCACTCATCGGAGAGAAGACCGATCACAGTCGTCAAATCGACTTCACTATCCACTGGAGATAATGGATCAAACACAATTTGTTTGATTAGATCGACGGTCGGGGATCATTGTGGAGCACGAAGGTGGAATTAACGGACATGCTAATGCATGGCCTACAATTAACCAACGTCATTGATCTCGACCGGGTGAAGAATCAACGACCATGATTAAAAGAGTTGGGTGAGCACTTTTCAGATTTGCCAATATTGAACTCTCTGATAAAGAGAGAGCATATTGGGACTCCACAATCACTGGGAATCACTGATCTGTGAAAGATCAGTGGGATAACTTGCAAGGAACACACATGTCAATGTCGTGTAAAACTCATACTGTGATTGGGTTCTATGGTTGAATTTAGCACATCGAAGCTCTGTTCTCAATCTAAATTATCGGTCAAACACTTCTGTGTTGAAATTATTATTATCTAGAAATCATGTGGTTAAAATTGATCGAGGGATATGATTGAAGGCTCGTGATCATTACGAAGATTGCATATGCACACGAGTTAATGTCGAGACCTATACCCGTAATTTAAATTCAATGTAGGGTTGTTTTAAGTTTGGGATCTGATCGTAGATCAGATGACCCATATTCATTGTAGAGGTCGGAAGTATAATTAAATCACGAGCTAGTTAAGCTTTAGCAATCCCTTATATTCATTGGACCTGGGGAAAAATGGATCTACACCGTCGATTTACAAACAAGGGGTTTAGCCAGGATCATAGCGCCTGGACATGGGAGTTGAAGGAATATTGCCTGAAAAGAATAAAGCTGAGGTCACAGCTCTTGGTCACATGGAGAGAAAACTAAGTTCCTCCAGGCCAGTAAAGGAAGATAGATTTTAACACTTTTCCTTAGATGGTGGTTGTGAGGACTAGTTCTATGGGGATAAAGGTGATCATAACTAGCACATTGCATGGAATTGCTTTGAGAAAGTGCATGTTTGAATGAAGGGAATAAAATGAACCCTCCATTGAGGAAGGAGGACCTTCAGAATATTTTGAGTACATTATATGGATGTCAAAGGAATGCTTAAAGGCATTCATCTGAAACCTAGAGTTTCATGAATGACAATACTAGGGTTTTGATAGATTCAGAGCAGAAAATATGGTTCTATTAAAAATAATAAATATGGACAAAGACTCCATATGGTAATAAGTTGGTTGAATTCAAACACACCTTGGAAAGAGTGCCTAACCTAAAAAGTGATGACCTGAAATCGATGCAAGGGTGCATTCGGTATGAATGTGGCCAAGAATGTAGGCACATTCATTAAAGTCAATTGGTATCTAAATTTAATTTTGAAAAGTTGATATACTAAACTGTTGCATGTGTAAGGAATGAAATTTCTCTTTTCTTGTATCATCGAATAGATAAAAGTTACTTGACTATTAGCATGCACAATTTAATAATTGTTTGTGATGATGTTACAAAAGTGCAATGAAAATATATGTGCACAGGAAACTAACAATTTGTATGGCTGATTGAAGTTGAAAGTGCATGAAGCAAAGGGGTCCTGGATATGGCAATCTTGTAAGCCCATAAGGAAGACCAATTGCCTATTGATCAAAACCGCTATGCGAAGGAAAGTCCCATAATTATGAATCTGGTTCCTGTGCAAAACAAATATGAAAACAAAATGTGGAATTTGGAAATCTGTGGGTGACGGATTAACAAGAAAATTTTGAATTTAAAATTTATGATGATGTCTCATGAATTTTTGTATGCCTATGATATGGGTGAGAAAAAAATATTTGTCCATAAAGGACAGATGAAGGTTGTCAAGCTATAAAAGTGTGAAAAATGGCTATTGTTGAGCCATGAGAACCCTATGGTAAGCCATGATCGCCCAAAATATGTTGCATTGAGGTAACAGAAGCTGAAGGGATGCCTCGGAAGAGAAAGTCTGAGGGACACCTCGACTATAAGGGTCGATAAATTCTCTGGAATTCTTCCTGTGCAAGAAAACCTTTGCAAGGAAAGATGGATCACCCAAAGAACTATATAACGGAGAAGGGTATGCCTGAGCCTGGGCCTAGAGGGTGAGTGAACGCAAGGAAGAGGAGACCTTGATAGTTCTTGTAAACTATTGATTGGGATCATGCACATGATGGACAGTTATTCCTATGCGAGAAAACCTTCGCAAGACAAGATGGATCACCCAAAGAAATGTATAATAGAGAAGGGTGTTGTTCCTGAGATTACATGTAAGGCTCAAAGAGTAATGTCAAGGCATCAAGAATTTAAGGAATGTTTTTAAAAGGTGATTTTTCTTCCATTAATTATATGATAAATAACCCTCAAATGAAATTAATAACTGAACAGGAAAGAGGTCATGTTTCATCGTCTGAGTCAAGTAATAAAATCAAGTGATGTGGGAGAAGTTTATAAAAATATGTTAAACAAAATGAGGTATCAATGACAGATAAATCTTACCTTTCTCACAGTAGAAGAAACTGTAGAATGCACCCTTGAAAGGATATAAGATACAATGATCCAAGTAGTTTGCAGGTCTTGTATTTACTAATAGTAAATACAGAGGAAAAATTGTTTTCTTATCAAATAACTGATAACATGTGATTATAATAGATGTTGTACTAAATTTCAACCACTCAATTATTAAGGAGTAACATGAAGAAGACTAGAGATATGGAATACAAGAAGAGCACATAACTCAAACTGCACAAAATCTGGAATCCTTGTCGGCACTTGTATTAATACTCACAAAAGTGTGATTTTTCTTAGTTACAATATGACAAGAAGCAATCTGTGTTAAGTCCTTGAAATATGTATTTATACAAAAATGTTCTCAATCCTAAGCGATTGGAATTCTCCTTATTTCTAAAACAGAAAATATTACAATATTTTAAATTTGAAACGCTTCACTTGCATTTTCCCTGACTCTTCGCCACGCTGGCAGAGATGTTTCTCCGAGGCCTAGCCTATCATGTCATTATATAGAATAAGCCTCAGATGCGTGGCTATATTATTCATCTCTTACTGAGCTACGTATTTGAGATTTGTTCCTTGAGTTTTGATCTCCTCATTATCTGACTCTTCTGGACAGTTGTCCAGTTCATATTGTAGGATCTCGCATACCTATGTCCAAGTTTTTATGGTCTCCATAGCTCTCAATGATGTGTCCGAGAGGACATATGTGTTTTGTCTCGAGCTCTCACCAGTCCCTTTAACCATTTTTCCCAGATCCATGATAGTATCAAACCCAGCACTGTGTTACCTATCACATAAAATGCACAAACTTATTATCTCACTAAGCTTGTTGTTCTATGAAAACGAAAATAGAATTCAAACTTCAATATCTTTTTCACCTTAAGAGTATACCTTCATTAACAATGTATTTACTTTCCTTAATGGAAAAGATTTATGTGGTGTTCCGAGATCTTATTTGAAATGATTTTTGTTGATCGATTATTAATGTCATTAATGTCTGGTGGTTCATGATCGGGAAAAGCATAGATGAAATTTGAATTTATCCACGTTATGATTAAATGAAAGATTAATCACAAGATAATATTCATTAATGCATTAGTTAATTTCACTTATCGTTAAGTAAATTTCAGAATTTCGGATCTTGGGATATCCTATAACAGTTCAAGATGTGATTTTCGAAACGTGAAATGATGTGATTAATTAATTTTAATCATCTTTAACCCTTTTAAATAATCATGTTTAACCTCAAATATTTTGGGGTTTCGGATCTCGAGATATTTAAAATCGCTCGAGGCAGGATCCTCGAAATGCGAAATCACGATGTGATTAATTAATTGTTAATCATTTTTTAATTCTTAATTAATCAGGCTTAATACTTAAGATATTTTGGGATTTCGCGTATTGGGACTTTGAAGGTGAGGCATGTTAACACATCTGAAGCGCGAAACTCTGAAATCTGAAATCGTGAAGTACTCTTTAGTGATTTGATTTTCTTTTTAACGAGTAGGCAGCTCCATAGTTTCTAAGGTATTAGGATTGTTTGATTAGATGGAAGAGCTCATCGACGGTGAGAATCAAGCACACGTTGTTTTTATTTTAAATGGAATGAAATCCATTTAAAGTCCAAAGTTTAGAAATATATATGTGTTCCAACATAGGCTCCATCTTGGGATCGCGTCTCCCTGTGAGACGTCGAAGAACAGTAGACCAAGTGCCTTCTGGGCAAATGGAGTCATTATTGCATTTCTGTGAAACACCTTTGAGAAAACAGACAGAAAGATATTAGACTTTGGCCTTATCTCAGAAAGATTTCAAAAACTTGATCATTCACCAAACTCAAGTTTAGGTTGTCTATCGCTTTATTTTTTGTGAAACTGATTTCAGGTATGTTTAATATAATCAAGATAACTTTAATCAATCTATCAGACTCTGGTCAATTTTTTTTTTTGCATCAAGGTAAAGTAAAATTTAGAAATTTTAATTAGGGGATCCCTTGTCATCTTAGAGTGTAAATCTTTGTCAAAAATATAACTAGATACCAAAGAACATTATATACATGTATAACAACATTACAGACATCATAGACATTACTTCACTGCCAGGGAGCCTGTTCAGTACTCCGGTGAATTTATTTACATTTCCCATTGAATTTCTTTTCACCACTTCAATTTGAACTTTTCTAAGATGAGGGAAATCATTTAAATGAATTTCCTTTCATCATCTCTTTTGGATAAAATGGGGTAAATCTGATTTTGAATTTCCTTTCACCATTTTTCTTGGACTAGATGGGGGCAATCAGATTATGAATTTCCTTTCACCATCTGTCTTATTTTTTTTTTAATATTTTTGAAGTGGAGGCAATGAATTTGTATATATCATACATGGGATGATATATGTTTATAATTTAGCATCTAAGGTCTGTCAACTCACTTTGATTTACTCTAGGATAATCCTCCCCTGGCCTTGAAAACACCTTTGCCTATAGGGAAGCTATCATGGGGAGATTTTAATTTCCACGGACTTTCCTTGAGCGAAAAGAATCAGTTTAAAATCTGATAGAAGGGCTAAAGTAGTCAGGATTAGCCTAGACACTCTTTCTCTCATTTACAATCATAGGACTCATAAAAAAAATTGTCTACTCTCGTTTTGAAGATCTAGTCTTTTAGGCTTCCCGAGTCAAGGAGAACTTGTATTTCTATGGAGATTTTAAAATTAGGATGCGTAAATAAAAACATAATTAAATCTTTCAAACATGATGGATGGGAATAGACTGAAGAGTTAAAGGTTTGGAAGGGATCTTATGTATTCATACCTTCTTCCTTATTTGCGAGCTTCTTTTATTCTTATTTTCTTTTTTATAATTTTTATTTCATTTTTTATTTTTCTTATAATTTTACTCAGAGAAAACTTTTAGGATCAAGTTGTAATTTTGCATTTCTCTAGTTGTAGATTAGGTGATAATATCTACATAGTTGAGACTTCTTTCATACTTAGTGATATGCCCTTGAAAATTTAACTTGAGTCAGTAGGGTAGAAGCTCATACCTCAGATTTTCTTTATATTTTCAACCAAGTAAACCATTTATTTGTCACCTGTTTCGAGAGAAAGCTCATGTTCTAAAAATTGAGTGTTTAATTCTGATACATCCTATCTCTCAACTATCAGCAAGTATCTTGCCTAAAAATAAATGTGAGAAATGTCAGGAACTTCTGCATACCATAACTCTATGCGTTACCTATTTTTATATTTTTGTTTATATGAAATCAACAAACCCGATTTTATTTACAGTGAAAGCAAAAAATTACAGAAGAAACGAAGAATTGAAAAAAAATATATGAAAATTAGACTGGTATGTACAATGAGAGTTTGGAATCTGATTACTGCATGAAGTGTTTCAGGAAGCGCCCTGACACAAAGAGGTCCAACCTATCACCCCGCAGGGTCTCTTTACCTGTCGATCTGACGGCTAGTGCTGCTCTGCCTGAGCATGCACACGCTTTCTTCCTGCACTTGGAAGAACCCTCGAATTCTCTCAAAGGTCTCAGGCTTCGTCTGCCTTCTTCTCTGTGAACTCCCGAACCTTGAGCTTCACCGCGCATATGATAATGCTGCCCCTCCTGAGCTTCTATTCCTTCGACTCCCCGAAGGATTCCTTTTGACTCCTGCGCCTCTGCAGAGTCTTTACGCACCAAAGTGCTATCTCTTCTGAGCTTTCACTAACACTCAAACCCCTTAGGGGATTTTATCTTCTTTCCTTCTCCCACAGATGGAGAATAAAGTGCCTTCCTGGCTATCTATTTTCTCAAACACCCTCCTTGTTGAGCCTTCTGGTTATCCTTCTGCTCAAGCAACCTATGGCTGAGTGCTTCTAGGTATTCAGCAACCCAGTGAAGGTCCTTTAGTGGACTCTCCCTTCACAAAACAGAACTCAAAGAGTTCTCTTCACCTCTGTGCTTATCTGTACACTTCCTCGATGCCCTCCTAGCGGAGTACCTTCTCCTGTGCACCTATGCGCTTGCTTGATGCCCACCTGGCAGAGCCTTCCAGAATCCTCAGTGATTCTGTTTCCTTGAACTCACGGCAGAGTTCCTTCCTCTTGTGCACTCCTAGCACACCCACACTCAATTCCCACCTGGCAGAGCTTCTCATAACTCCTCAGGGCTTCTGAATTCTATCTTCAAACTCTTAGCAGAGTGCTTCCTTCAGCACCCTGTGCTTATGCTCAATGCCCACCTGGCAGAGCTCCACAGAACTTATAGCAAAGTTCTGTCTACAACTATGTTCCAGCTACATAGCCTTGCCTCCAAGGTATTTAGCAACCTTGAGGTCTTCTTCTTCTGAGTTGTTGACTTCAACTTCTATGCCTCAGCACGTCTTCATCTGACTCCTCAGAGTTCAGAAGTGCATCCTCTGTGCACTGGTATTCAAAGACCTCAGTGCTCTGTCATGCCCTTCTAGCATGAAACCACAAAGACCTTCAACCTGAAATCAAACAAACTCCTTGCACTAGCATGATAACAACACACAAATACAACATATAATGAAAACCCACAGACATACATATAAGACAGAACACATGCAGGAAAAACTGCTTCTATATATATTAAAAATGGCAAATGCCCATTTGTACAAGGTGTTCTCAAGCTCTCCTCGACTCTTCTCCTCTCTGCTCTACATGCAGATGCTCTCTAGCTCAACTAACTCAAAATGAGATCTAAAATCTCTTTTACCTGAGGTGCTCATTGAGCGCTTCCCTCCAGGTTCACCTACTCTATTCAATCACAATGAATGGTTGTCTAGTCTGCTACCCAGAACTAGATCTCATCCAATCTAGCATTAAAGTTGATCCTATCTAATGCCTACTCAAAGGCATGGCTTCCATGGCTCACCAGCCTAAGACATTCAATTACATTGAATTTCAAATTTCAAATGAGGACTGTGCCTCTATTAAATGTGTGATTTGAATTCGTTGGCATCGCTGGCTAGCTGGCTGGCTGACATGGAGCGATGCTCCTGCATCATACTTCACAGTTGCAAAAATCATGAGCTCCTGCTCATGAGCTTCCCCTCTGGGCTGTTGGAAATCCTCCTGGATCCCAAATAAGTCTTTGGAGCTTTCCATCTGCTCCATTCTGCTATTGCTGCTTCCACTGCACTGCTGCTGCTACTGCCTTTTCTCTGCCCAGCTTCTCTTCGCTGGTAGTCTGTGTTGATCTCAACATCAGCTCTCTTATTTCCTTGATCACTTCGTCCAGCTGCTCTAGTGACTAGTCCTATCCTTGCAGTCTCCTCAGCTGCAAAAATAATTGTCCATTGGGAAGATCACTATGATCTCCCATGCCATCTTCTTCATCTTCATCTTCATTTGTGGCCTCAAGTTGCCATTCTGCCGTAGAATTCAGTTCTGCAGTCTCCTTTTGACTGACTTGTTGTTCAGTCATCTTCCCTGACAGCTCAAATTATGCCAGTTCTCTTGCTGGCTCTGGATTGTTTAACCAATCCTCTAGCATCTCCAGCTCCATCTCCCATGGAGTGATAATTCTATCTTCTCGCTCCTTGGCTTCTTTTGCTGCTAGCTCCAGCGCTACAGCTTCTTTCTTTTCAGCTCCCAGGCTGAATATGTTGAGACATTCCTCAGAATGCTCACTTTGTCCTTCTTATTCTACTTCTTCTTCTGCTGTCAGCTCCAATGCTACAACGCTCTCAGCTTCTTGGCTGAAAGTAATGAGCCATTCCTCAGAATGCTCGTCTTCTCCATCTTCTGCTGCAATTTCCCCTGTTGCAGTCTTTTCAGCTTCAACACTAAATGCATTGAGACATTCCTCGGAATGCTCACTTTCTTCTTTCATTTATGCTAGGGCAGATTTCAAAGTCTGCTCC
Organism: Picea mariana; assembly: GCA_032191745.1. Taxonomy (NCBI): domain Eukaryota; kingdom Viridiplantae; phylum Streptophyta; class Pinopsida; order Pinales; family Pinaceae; genus Picea; species Picea mariana. The sequence goes on from JASDQU010172655.1 coordinate 11,077, forward strand.
AATTCCTCCTCGACAGTCATCATCAACTGTGACTGTTCTTCTGCTATTGTTGCACCTGCAATACAACTTTCTACCTCCTCCTGGGCACATGGTAAGAATATTTGTATTCCCCCAATCATCATAAGATCACCCTGATCTTTCACCTCTTTTGTCAGCTGCACCTGCTGATCCTTTTCCATCTTCTCTAAATTTATGAGACCATCAGACAGTCTCATCTGCTCATCCCTGCCCACTTGGCAATATGGGATGCTTCTGCTGCTTCCTTGGCAGACTATGAGATCAACCGATCCCATCTTCATCAGCACTCCTTGCTGAATTGAACTCTTCTCTGAGTCCATGAGACTTTCAAACA
>JASDQU010172656.1:2043-20888 GCA_032191745.1 Picea mariana
CTTAGAGAGGGTCCTCTTGGTAAACACTCCTTGACTTGGGGAATGATCTACCCAATAGGGCACCATGGAAACCCTCCCATACTTAAATTTGGCAAGTCATATAAGGTATTTGAGCATTTGTTTGTTTTGAAAAGGGGGGATTTGATGCACATGTTTGGGCGGTTCTTTTATTAAGCATGAATTACTTATGTTTCTTAATGGTCACCTATGCATTTTCTACTTTTGTCATACATCCCTTTGTTGCATTATTGTTTTCCCAAATCCTGCTTACCACTATTGTAGTATCCTTTGACCATCCGCCTCTTGCATTATTTATCCTATGTTTTGCATCCATCTACCCATGGAGAGAACAACTGATAAGAGTGGATTCTAGTACCATATGCATTCATCTTGCTTAGGTCAGCTCCATGCACTTGGAACACAAGAGCATGTTGTTGAGACACTCATTCTCTCTAGACAAGTACACTTTTATCTCTATTCAGACTCGTAAAAGGACACGAAAAATATACTGTCGAGCACACTTTTATCTCTCTTTTGTGCTCATTAAACCATGAAGGAAACACTAAAACCAAAAAAATAAAAAAAGAGTGTGGTATTTTTACCATTGATCTATTGACAAAATGGCAACATCAGTCGAGTTTCCCTTGAACATGGCACATGTTTGAGTCATCATCTTATAGTTGGGTTTTAGCTTTCCTAGGAGTCATCCCAGTAATATGAGTCATAGATACTCCTCCAACTTGTTACTCTTTCAGTCATCATGGAGAGTGCCTCAATGTTTGATGCATTGTTGCACTATATTTGTCTAACTCTTGTGTCTTGCTACCAAGTCACCATTTTGTCGTGCTATATGTTCAAGGGAAGTTTAAGCCTGAGTCAACCATCTTTTATTTCATTGACTTTTTGAGTCTGCCATCCCTATGTTAGTTGTAATTGGTGATACTCTCTCTTCACATCATCTATCAATGTATGTTTTGTGTCGATTTATGGGGGATACATTAAGGCCCTCCTTCAATAGATGTATTCCTATAGACTTCAGAACATTATCTAGGAAAGGGATCTAGAAACCAACTAGTATCTTGGATCTTGCAGTCCTTAATGACAAACCTCCTCGTGATCGACAATGGGTTTACATCATTGACTCCTGATTGATTTATTCTATGAGTGTTCGACATAATATCCTTTATTCACACTCGCTAGAATGTACTAGGTACCTTAGGGTCCATCTTCATCATTGGTGGGTCTCTCACGTCTATTAAAGGTATACATCAATGAACAATAATCAAACACTTTCTACCATGCTTGACATCAAATCATCTATTCACATGTTGTAGATTCGTGCCATCGAGTTTTGGATGAAGACCTTGGGATTGGGGCCACATCATTCCTTTACAACATCCTCTCTCAAGTTGCGAAGAAGTATATCACTTATCTATGAGTAATTTTCAGACTTTGGGGGAACTTTCCTCAGTGTTCGTTGTCTTCTTGATGTATATGTTGTGACATATATCCACATTGTATTTTCTCATGGTTATGATCTAGTTGATAACATGGATCCACCATGTATTATTTCATGTACAAGGTATTTCATTTCCTTTCATGGATCCGAAGTGTATTTCAATGGTGACCATGCTTTGTTTCTCTTCCGAGAATGGGTGTGCCTACCTTGGGGATGATCTATATATGTCGACTTGATGTCTGATTGCAGGTACTCATTGGTTCCTTGATCTCCTAGATCCTTCCTTATGCCCCTCGTCACCATGAATTTTCATAATGTATTTCGACCATTAGTTCCTCTTCCCACCTCACACATTAAGGGGCATATGTTATATTTTTATTTTCCACCATAGGTTTTGCAAGAACGTTATTAGATGTTATGAGGCTAGAATTGCATAATTGAGTAAAATTCTCATAATTATTTCACAAGGAAATAATTATTTTGTCAAAATTTCATAGTTGTGAAATAAGAATTATTTCATAATTGAGAATAAACTAATAATTGAAAATAAAGTTCATAGTTAGTTGGAAAAAGCTCATAATTGAGCATGGAACTTGAGAAAAAATACCATAATAGAGAAAAAGTTCATAATAGGTTGGAAAAAGCTCATAATTAAGCATGAAACGTGTGCATGACTTGTAATTTCTTAGTTCACATGCCATCAATCCTATATATGACTTGTAATTTCTTAATTCACATGTTATCAAGCTATCCATGACTTGTAACCACCTAATTCACATGTCATGAAACATATCTCAAATCTCTTCTAAATTCCTATAAGAAGAGGTCAAACCAAGGAGATGGGGTAGAAGAGTTTTGAGAGTGGTTATGCTAGAAAAATAGAGAGAGAATCTCAAGAGGCCAAGGAGGAACATCGAGAACCTGGAAATAGGAGGAATGCATCAAGACTCAAGGTAAAATCTTATGTAATTCTCCATTTCCTATTAACATAGATCATTGGTTTTCCTCTTTCATAATGTTCATGTTCAATTATATATGTTAGATCCAATTTATTCTCTTATAGATCAGGTTAGATCCAAGCTAGATATAGGATTCTAATGTTAAGAATAATAGTAGGAAGGCATTGTTCAGTCACTTTTTTGCATGTAGTAGGTTGAAGGATCTTGGAGCTGAATCTACAGAACTACACCAATCAAGGATACACGAGAACAACTGATCTGGATTTATGAGCGGAACGAAATGAATAACAGACTGTATACAATAACACAGAGATACGAAGAACAACAACAGATATCCAATGAACAATAAATTCTATTGAATTAATAAAATAGGATGAAACTATAAAACTGCAGAACTGAAAAAAACTTGCTCGAATGGTGATAGTTATCTCTTAGAAGAGATGTGGTTTCTATGCACATATGTCTGAGTAGAATGATTACAATGAGGGTCCAGAGGCATTTTTTTTTTGAATAATTTAGAGTCTTCGTATTATTTATAGGAATAAAATATACAAAAACAAATTATTGTTGGCCCGCCCGTCGAGAAACCAGACCAACAACAAAACATAATATTGTCATTCGACAAATGTATGATATATGTAAGGCATGTGACTGATAAACTAGATTAGGAATAACTCCTAGTTCCTCTGCGAGAACTTCTATCCTTATTTAATCTACTAAGAAAAGGTGGTACTCCCAAGCCTCATTGGTATTTAAACAAAAACCACAGAAGGAATAACATACAACTTAGCTAATGCTGCGGCCTGTTGTCACTGGGACTTGGGGATGAGCGTATTCCAGGATGGAAAGATCCATGTCGACTAGATTTTCCATGATCAAATTTATCTTATGGTCGACAAGCTTGATCTGGAGTTGCATGTCATCGAGCTACAAGAGGACCTCTTGTCGAGCTTCATGGTGGTCTAGCAGAACTCTGCCCATCAAATTTTTCAAGTGCCAGTAGATTTCCACCATTTTCATATACTACGAGGCCTGACTATGGACAAAACCATTGTCAGGAACCCATGAGTTGGTTGTTTCCTTCACCTCTTCATCTGAGATCAAATTCCTTAAGACCCAAACATTTGCCTCCGTCGCATCCATTTTCGACTGAATGATCGAGTTTTGGTTCGGCGAGAGGTTCCCCCCAGGACACTACGAGAAGAGATTCCCCCAACAATGTAGAAGAAGGTGGAGAACCAGAGCACAGAGTACAAGAGTGAGAAAGGTGAGAGAGTTCCCACTTCCGAATGCAATAGAGAATCTGTGAAGGAGCGAGAGACATAGGAAGCAATAAACCAATAGTAATGCATCAAGAGGGATACACAAATGACATAACTATCTAGTGCCAGGGCCCATAAATGGAGAATGTTGCGATGATTTGCGGAGATATGGGTCGTATCAACCATCACAATATTGTGCTTCAACATATTTCCAAACCTCGTGCGAAAGACGACATGCTCGAGCTGGCAGGGAGTGGGCAGAGTCATGACATGAGAGTGAGGAAATGGACACTCAAGTGCAAGGGGGAGACAACAATAGTTAATGAGTCATATGAGGAGGTGAGGTGGAGGGTGAAGGTCGTTGGCAGATGTTCATAGATAGAGAGGCCAGGTGAGTAGGGGGGTCGGGGACCCACCGACGCTTGGATTGCGCCCTTGACACCCCATGCAAGGGATCCAGAGGCCTTTTTAATATCTCTCATGAATTTCAAAACCCTAGACATTCAAAAACCTAACCTTAAGAGATGAAACACCAAAAGTTATGTGGGCCCCGATGAGTAAGTTGGTACCTCAACTTATCGGGGTCATAAATTTTGCATACGACCTTTGTTTTAGGCATGTGATAGCCCATTGGAAAGATCTTTTTGAGAACTATACATTATGCCATCAAACTTTGACTCTGTCTACATTTTGACTGTGGAAAGACAAAAAAACATTGTTTAGGGCCCCAAAATGGCCCTAGAAGTACATAAATATGTACTGACATGAAAAATTCCAAAATAATCTAGTTGGATTAGGTGGGCGGCCACCAATATCTACCTGGAAGTTGTGTAGGGGTTCAGACAACCCCGAAAGTGTAGAACCCACAATTACAAATAATTACAGAAGAATGTGTTGAACTAAAACTGTCAAAAGGAGCCAGTTGGAATAGGTGGGTGGCCACCAATATCCACCTGGATCAGTCCTCCCCTCTTAGGAAGCAATGGTATCCATTGCGTTGAGTGCCCCCATCAGGTGAGGAAATTTCTGTTGAATTTGTCCCCAGGTGATCCATTTTCCTTGGTTCAAGAGTTGTCATGCCTTGACAACCCGATAAAGCTAGATCCTCTGCTGGCGAGTGACCTTGACCTGTGTGTCTACTATCAGATCAGTGGATTCATGTTCCATGCAGTCAAGGTTGATCTATGTTGGTATCAAATGTTCTGTGATCTTTGAGGTGTCCAATAATGGTGAAAAATATGGTTGGAGGAGGTCCACATTGAACACTGGGTGCAAGCCAAGGAAGTGGGGAGTGTTGAGCTAAAAATAATTGTCTCCCACAACCTTGGTGATAGGGTAAGGCCCATAAAAAAGTTGATGGAGCTTCTGATGGAGCCTTGTAAGGCATTCTTTCTGCAAATGTAACCATACCTTGTCTCCCACCTGAAACTTGTGCGATACCTGATGTTGATCATGGTGTTTCTTGTACTTAGCATTGAATTTATGCAAAATCTCATGGACCTGTTGGTGTATGTGTTGAATCCGTTCAATGAATCTGGTGGCTTTGTCGGTCGCAGACTAAACATGGGAAGATTTTTTTTTCTGTGGTTGCAAGAGGTAGTGAAACATCAATGGGACCCAAGGGTTGGAATCCCAGCCCCACTTGAAATGGGATATGGTCGGTGGAGCTATGGAGAGCCATGTTGTAGCTATGTTGAACATAGGGAAGACTCTCATCCAATGTACACATATTCTTAGAGTTATACATGCATGAGATGTCCAAAATCATCCGATTGATGACCTCTGTTTGGCCATCGGTTTGAGGGTGGAAGGAAGTGGATTTAGTGAGATTTGTGTCCAACAGTGACCAAAGACTCGACCAAAATGTGTTGAGGAATGTTTTTTCCTGATCATAAATGATGGTCTATGGTATCCCAAAATGGACCCACACTCGTTTGAGAAAGATCTTGGTAGTATATTTCATTGTGATGCTCTTCTTGCAGGCTATGAGAATGGCCATCTTTGAAAACCGATCAACCACCACAAATACACAATCATTTCCTTTCTTGGTGGATGGAAGGCAAGCCATGTAATCCATCGAGATGGATTCCCAAGGCCTATTAGGAGTAGGAAGAGGGGTGTATAAGAATTTCTTCTTGATGGTTGGCTTGGAAATGACACAGGTAGTGCACAATTTGATATATTTTCTGACATCCTATCAAAGTTTTGGCCAATAAAAATGTTTTTGTATAATGACCACAGTTTTCTCCATGCCAAAATGTCCTGCCATTTGACTGTAGTGAGCCTCCTAAATCATCTTTTCACTCTCACTTGCAGGAACACATAGGTGGAAAAAATGGAATAACATTATGTCATGAATGTGAAAATTGGTACATTCATGCCTGTATGCAAGAGATTATAGGTGGTGGCAAAGTCAGGATCTTGTTGATAAAGTTGGGGCCACTCATATGCATCATGACCACATGAATGGACCATGGTGATGAGTGCATCCATGGGAGGTTGACTGAGGGAATCAACGACATGATTTGTGCTCCATGTCTTATGCTTGATGTTGAGATGGAATTGCTTTAGGTATGTGGACCACTTTTGATGGTGATCATTCTGCAACTTCCCCTATGTTTGTATGAACTAAAGAGGCTGGTGATTAGTGTGGATGATTGTCTCCTTTTCCAGAATGTAATGTTTCCATTGACAACAAGCTTGTACAATGTAATACATTTCCTTGTCATAGGTGGGGTATTTTTGGATAGTATCTGAGAGTGTCTCACTATGGTATGCTACCGGATGACCGTGTTGAGTGAGAAATGCGCCTACAACATAGTCGGATGCATCAGTCTCAATCTCAAATGGTTGTTGAAAATCAAGTAAGGAGAGTACTGGAGTTGAGAACAAGCGATGATTAATATCGAGGCTGACCAGTCATGGATGAATTGGATCTTAGCTGGATCCAGATGTATCCCATGTTCATCAATAATGTATCCCAAGTATTGGACCCTGTTCATGTCAAAGGAGCATTTTTCCAAATTGGCATATAGCTTGTGTTGCCGCAGAGTTCTCAAAACCTGTTAAATATGATGCATGTGCTCCTCCCAAGTTCTACTCAATATGAGGATGTCATCCAGATAGATCAGCACAAAAGAGTTGGTGAAGGGTCTCAATACATCATCCATAAACCTCATGAAATTTTTTAGTGCATTTGTTAGGCCAAAGGGCATGAACAACCACTCGAAGAGACCTTCTTTAGATTTGAAAGTTTTCTTTCATACATCAGTCGATTCGATGGGAACCTGGTGGTAGATAGTCTTTAGGTCAATCTTGTTGAATAACTTTGCCCCCTTGATTTGGTCAAGAAGGTCATCAATTCAAGGAATTGGGTATCGGTTCCTAACTGTGATTTTGTTTAATGCTCTGTAATCAATGCAGAGCCACTAGGTCCCGTCTTTCTTCTGCATCAGCACAATTGAGCTTCCAAAAGGGGAGGAGATGGGTCTGATGTGCCCCTTTTGAAGAAACTCTTGGATCGTACGCTTGATTTAGTCATTTTCCATCAGTGAGTGATGATAAAATGATCCATTAGGTAGAGGTACACCAGGGGTTAGATCAATTGGATGCTTGACTTGGCAGTGCATCGATACCTCGGTGGGTGAGGAGAAGATGTCCATGTAATCTTCCACGATTCCATCCACTTTATTCTGCTACAAAGAGAGGCTCTATGTAGAGGTCATATATGTGGCGATGACCTTTTTCTTACTGTGAGCACAAATCACAAAGAAGACAAACTTCCTGGTCTGTGAAATGGCCTTACTGCATTGCTTAGCATAGATTAAAGAAATAGCGGTAGGCGGTGCTACCTATGGTATATTTTACAATTTTCTACCCAAAGTAATAATAACATTGCGGGGTCTAGACTCATACACAACATGTCACTTCCACAAATATGGTTGTCCTAAAATAACATCACAAACTTCAAGGGTAGCAATATCACACAATACCTCATCTTTGAATGGCTTGATGTCGTAGGGAAGATGACACTGTTAGCTGACGTTGAGATATCTTCCTTAGCGAAGCTAGTCGATGGTGTAGGGTTGTGGGTGTTGTGTCATCGGTAGGTCCAACCGCTTGATGAACTCTGCTGAGATCAGGTTCTTCTGATTGCTGTTATCGACAATGAAATGAAGCGAAGCCCCTTTTAACCACATATGTGAGTGAAAGAGGCATTCCCCTTCCTTTGGTTATTTTGGTTCACTTGGATGGACTTTGGTGGTAGAGAACGTAGCAATGGGTTAGGCATCGATAATCCACTTCCCTAATTCTAGATTTGATTTGGAGTCATAATCTGACTCTGACTCAGAATCTTTCATCTCAACCACCAGTGACTGCTTGGAGTGACATTCTCTAGTGTTGTGCCAAAGGATTTTATTGTACTCACATCACTTTCTCATGTCCTTCTTCAACTTCTCATTACCCTTCTTGTATTGCGACTTGGATTGGTTGTCTTGAGAGTGGAAATCTTTGCTTTGTTCCTTGTTTTGTGGGTTGGGGCCGCCTTTGCCCTGCTTCGGCTGTGAGGAGTTTGCAGATCCAAACTCTCGCCTCTTCTGCTTAAATTTTTGTTCAATCTTCACAACATATATGTAAGTCGTACCCAATGATGAAATGTATAGAAACTCCATTTTTGTTTGAATGTATCTATGTAGACAGTTGTGGTATTTGAGCACCAGATTCTGTTCAGAGTCTTTAATACCCAATTTGGTGCGCAGGGTATGGAAAATATTGGTGAAATTCGGTATTGTTTGGTCCCTTTCCTAATGTAGGGTGGTCCATCTTGTGTACTGGTCCTTGTAGATTAACAAGGTAGTATTGTTCTTTAATGGCATCCATGAAGGAATCCCATTTGGGGGAAGCTGCAAATATTTCATATTCCTCTATGGCCCTTTTCTAAGAGTAAGTATCCCACCAGTCCTTAACATGGGGGACGACCTTGAGGAGTGTAAAAGTAATATTTTCCCTATCGAAAAAAATGTGGACTGAAAAATACCCTTCGAGAATATTATTCATTTATCTACAACATTCGCATCTATTAGTCCTTCAAATAATGGAATATCAAAATTTGCTTGTACCTTGAAGGGGGTTGCATGGCTGCTTAATGAAAATTCATCTCCTGTGGGCAGTCGCTAAAGGATCTGTGCAAAGTCGTCCATCATTTCGTTCCTTTGTTGTGCAAGGGCTTCCTTGAGAAACAGTTCAAAAGGATCTCCTACTACATCATATTTCTTCTCGTTCCCCATGAGTTGTTTATGGGATTTGCGCAATCGATCTTGCAAAGGCTTGACTGGTTCGAGTCCCAACTTATTGTACCCCGATCTTGTCGGGACATGCACAAAGAAAAATAAATGAACAATAGACTGCTCTGATACCATTGTTATGAATTTATGTACAGAAAAAAATGAATAACAAACTGAATACAATAACACGGAGATACGAAGAACAACAACAGATATCCAATGAACAATACCTTCTATTGAATTAATAAAAAAGGCCTAAACTGTAAAACTGCATAACTAAAAACAACTTACTCGAATGGTGGTAGTTATCTCTAAGAAGAGATGTGGCTACTATGCGCATCTGTCTGACCATAATTATTACAATGAGGCTCTAGAGGCCTTTTTAAAATTACTCATGAATTCCAAAACCATAGACATCCAAAAACCTAAGCCTAGGAGATGAAACACCAAAGTTATGTGGGCCCCGATGGGTAAGTTGGTACCTTAACTTCCCAGGGTCATAAATTTTTCCTACGACCTTCTTTTTAGGCGCGTGATAGCCCATTGGAAAGGTGTTTTTGAGAACTACACATAATTCCATAAAAAAATGAATCTATCTATAGTTTGATTGTGGCAAGTAAAAAAAAGCATTGTTTAGGGCCCCAAAATGGCCCTGGAAGTATAGAAAGATGTATTGACATGAAAAATTCCAAAATAATCCAGTTGGATTAGGTGGGTGGCCACCAATCTCCACCTGGAAGTTGTGTAGGGATTTAGACATCCTTGAAAGTGTATAACCCACAATTACAAAGAATGGCAGAAGAACATGTTGAACTAAAATTGTCAAAAGGAGCTAGTTGGAATAGGTGGGTGGCCACCAATATCCACCTAGATCAACAACCTTCAAGAAAAGGTATTACATTCCATAAAATCTTGGTATAAATATAAATATGATTGTTTGTGTCTAGGGAGAACCATAGGAATCTATCCCCTCTGTCTATCTTGGATCAAGGGCATATCGAAGGGAGATTTGACTTATCCATAGGCCAGATTTATCTGTAACAATATGTGTAATGATGATGAATATTAAGTTCAAGTAAATATTGAAATTGATAAGTTGTTGAACATTCATTAACCTATATTTGAAGTGGGTCCATATAAATCATGTTTTACCATTGACATGTCAACAAATTCCATGGGATGAAATGCATCCTAAAACAAGTATTTTTATCTATCTTCACAACAAAAAGATATTGATCTGAGTATGAGGGCGCTTTCAACAATGGAGAATCATTTTTTATGGAATTGATCTGAGTGTAAGGGTGTTTCTCAACAATTAGGAAATCATGTTAGATGGATGGTGCATTATAGGAAGAGTAGAAAGGAGAATTAGTTGGATGGAGAGGGTGCAATACCGTCCTGGAGAGAGATGTCTTGAATGGTGACCACGCTGAGCAAGAGAGAGAGGCGTATCTCCTTTACAAATCGTCCTCCTCTATTAAAACTGATACCCTATGTGCTCCTTCACACTGCCATCAAACTGAAGGAAAATTTTCTTAACACGCACAACAGAAAAGAGATGTGCACCAGTTCCTTTGGTGCGCACTCTCTCTCAACAATCACAAAAACGAAAACAAAAATTACCTCTCCAATAATCTCATAAAATAGAAAAATGAATTACACAAAAAAGAAAGGAATAAGAATGAAGGTTCAAAAAAACTTCATCAATCATATTAGAGGATGATGTCTCCTTTTAATCAATCAATGAGATCTCAAACAATGGTAATTGTTGCTTTATTCTTCTGCATTTCTTTGCACATTCAGAATCGCAAGAGAAATTTCTCGCAGCGATTACTGACACAAACTAACTATTCATTATTTTAGACATCGCCATTATTTACTTAGACTGGCGAATGCTTTATTACAAATAAGGGAATGAATGACGTTAAAAAAGATCAAAAATTAATATAGTACATTGTTTTGAATTCCTTGCTTCCCGGACTTGCAAGATCATATTACAATAGAAGTTTCTACTAGTTGGCCAAGGAAGTGGGACGCCATTCCTGGTGGCCCAATTCCTCCCTATTTAGATCTGGAAGCATCCCAACTTCCACCACCAACTGAGGGGGATTTTTCTGGACTGTCTCGACTACCATCCACTTGTCATGCCNGGGGGCCCAATTCCTCCCTATTTAGATCTGGAAGCATCCCAACTTCCACCACCAACTGAGGGGGATTTTTCTGGACTGTCTCGACTACCATCCACTTGTCATGCCTCTGGATTTTGGCATTGTTTACCGACCAGGTATGAAACATGATGTTGCTTAGCACAATCCGGTGTTACTTGCAAGGAAGCTACGACTAGAGTGTGTTTCTGTGATAAATTATGAATGACACTAGGGTCATCCTGTTGTTCTCAGTTTTGATGTGTTGATTCTGATGTAGTCAAAATGAGAGGCATATTTGTGGGTGCCCGAGACTAAAATCCAAGACAAACCTCGAAAAGTAAGAAGTCAGTGGAAGAGTGCGTGGCCCTGTTGTAAGGGTGCCACTTCTGCAAATACGACATTAGGAGGTGGAATTTTTGGTGTAGTGGTGGTAATTAAATTTTGTTTTGGAAAGGGTATCAGAGTGGTAATTCACTGGGTGACCTCCTTACGCATCTCTCCAATAGAAAACTGAGAGGAAATTAGGGGTAAGGTATAGTGATACTTAATTGTGGCTTGGGTGAGGGAATGATAAGCAATAACTAGAGGACGTTTGATAATGTCTTGGGTAATTGGTTGAGATGATGGAGCATTGGGTAATTATGTGTCATGAATGAGATCGATGGATGGAGAAAGTGCTCGAGAGGGTGGGAGCCTTGAGGGAGACTAAGAGACATTGGAAAATTTTCGGAGGAGAGGGAGTACTGTGGGAGGTGTCGTATTAGTGAGGTTCTTAGAATGAACATGGCTGGTCAAACATAGAGAGACATTGTTGGTATTGATAACATGGTGAATGGTTGTGGTATCAGTTCGTAGCGGTGGTAAAGTGATAGATGATGAAGTAAGTACATAGGTGTGCCCAACCTATTTAAGGTGGTACTTATGAGTCTTGGCATGATACACCGCTTGTCAGTATTGTTGGTAAGGAATACTGAGAAGGAGATCAACACAATCTAACGGTGACACATCACAGATCACATTGTCATGAAAAGGACCAATGGCGAAAGTGACGACACAACACCAAGAAATAGTAATGTGAGGACTTCCCTTTTGTACCCATCCAAGTTGATATGAGTTGGAGTGTGGGGTGGTGGGGAGTTGCAGATGTTGGACTAAGTCTTGTGATATCAGATTCTTTTAACTTCCATTTTCTAGAATGAGAGTGGAGAGTTCATTTTTAATTTTCCAGTTGTAAGTGAATAAGGGAACGTTAGGGCGACCTCGTTTTGGCATAGTCATGAGAATGAGGGATGGATCGACTTCAGTGGGGTTGGTGAGAGAGATGACTTCTGGTTGTTCAGGAAACTTAGTGGGTGTGACCTCTGTAAACAAGTTCTAATGGGGGTGGATTTTTTAATGGATTGATAGTCTACAGAGTTATGGGAGTTGGTATTATGAAAATTACACCAAACTATATTTTTGGTCACTAACGAGGGAGAAGGAAAAGGATGAGAATGAGAAGGAGGTGGGTTGTAAGCTTGGGTTCTCTTTGGAGGATATCAGATGTGAGGGACTACCTTATGTTCTATAGACAAGGCCCGTAATAAATCCTTGTCTAGAGAAGTTCTATAAAAAATATCTACCTCCCTCCGGAGAGGTAACAATAAACTAAAATTGAACTTAATTATTAATACCTCATCTGGTTCGCTGACATGTAGTTGGATGCATAGCTTGCAGAAGACGTAAATGCATCCTTGAACCAACTGAGTGGAAAGTTGGTGGAGTTTCAACCACTTGGCGAGAAGATTCTGAAGATATCCTGGAGGGTAGAAGCATTCCCGCAATGCGCGACAAAACACATCCCAAGAATCAATACTGCCATTTGTCGGAGAAGGCGTGGTACTGAGCTCTACGATCAATTTTGAGCTTTAAAATTGTGTGTCCCACCATTTTTGTGTAATTCCTTCAAGTTGAAGGTTGGCTATTTTCAATTTGGTGGCCTCTTGCAACCTCGGGCGAGGTCTTGAAGTAAGTGGAGAGGCTACGGATCCAGGAATCGACTGTCTCTCCATTCATTTGATTGAAGAACTTGGGTAACTAAAAATGGGTGTCCAGTTGCATGGTCATTGGAGGCCATCGTTGTTGGAGTCAAATTAGTTCTTGGAGAGCCAACACTAAGTCTTCAATTGGAGTTGATGTGGTTACGATGGGTTCCTCATTAGAGGCCTCTCGTTGAGGTGGCATGGTCGACAAGCAATGAATAGACCCTGAGGAGGGTGTGAGAGGAACCCTGAGAAGGGTAAATGTGATGCTCTGAGCAAGAGTGTGAGGAGAGAGATGAAGACCCAAAAAAAAAATGAATCTGGTGGATGAAGTTTTGGTATGTGTGCCTGTTATAACCCTAATTTGCACCATACATGCTTACCTGGCATCAAACCATTTTAGATCCCTTCTTTTCCAAAGCACTGCTGAACAAATATTTAAAAAACCTCTTCTATAAGGGTCCATGCGCTCTACTCCATTAGTGCACGCGTGTACATGCTAGCTGACCTAAAACAGCCCGTGTGGACCGACAAAAGCACGAAAAAAGGAAAGTTGTCGATGGAACACAGCTTTGGGTGAGTTAACTGAAACTCCCGACCATGCATGGCTGAGGGTTCGTCCAAATACCTAGCTTCTTCTAGCCTATAAAAGAAGGGTTAGGGGTCCCATTTGGAAGAGGAGAATAAGAGTAAAAAAACTCTGCCCAATTGCACATTCCCATCATCCCAACCCTTTAGCCATCCTTGTGCAAGAAGAAATACAAAGCAAAGAAGTTGGAGGACATTTGAAGAGGAGCCCAGGATCAGGATTCGCGGAGCAGTGGCTAGTCTCGACATTGTAAGTTGATTCATTAAAGTTAATAATAAAGAAATGCTTTTCCCGTCCCACTATATGAGTTCTTCATAGTTCAGTAGATATATGTTTGAATCTCTAACCCATTAGTTTGTAGGTAAAATGCATGTGTAGTTTGTTGTTTGTTTTGTATGCAGGTCAGCCTTGGGAGGAGAGCTGCTAACAAGAGATCAAGCGTAAAGAAGGATCGACATCGAACATCCAAAACAAGATATGTTGGTCTAACCATGTATTTGCTGAAAAGAAATGGGGATTAGGTCTGGGGACGAAGGTAGAAAGTAGGTTTCTTTTGGTCCTATCTTCATGCATAATATAACCCTATTTGCTAGTCCGTAGGGGGATTTCCCACCACAACAGTGCGGAAAATTTTTCCCCAAGAAAGGAAATTGCTCTGATACCAATTGATCTGAGTGTGAGGGAACTTTCAACAATGGAGAATCATTTTTTATGGAACTGATTTGAGTGTAAAGGCATTTCTCAATAACTAGGAAATCATGCTAGATGGAGGGCGCATTACAGGAATAATAGAAAGGTGAATTAGTTGGATGGAGAGGGTGCAACACCTTCCTGGAGAGAGACATATTGAATGGTGACCACGTTGAGCAAGGGAGAGAGGCGTATCTCCTTTGCAACTCATCCTCCTTTATTAAAACCGACTCCCTACATGCTCCTTCACACTTCCATTAAACTAAAGGTGAATTTTCTTAACACGCACAACAGAAAAGAGATGTGCACTAGTTCCTTTGGTGCACACTCTCTCTCAACAATCACAAAAATGAAAATGAAAATTACCTCTCCAATAATCTCAGAAAACAGAAGAAAAAATTGCACACACAAGAAAGGAATACGAATGAAGATTCAGTAAAACTTCATCAATCATATTATAGGTCGATGTCTCCTTGTAATCAATCAGGGAGATCTCAAACAATCATAATTGTCTCTTCATTCTTCTACATTTATTTGCACATTTAGACTCACAAGAGAAATTTCCCGTAACGATCACTGACACAAACTAACTATTCATTATTTTAGACATCGTCATTGTTTACTTAGATTGGCAAATTCTTTGTTACAAACAAGGGATTGATTGATGCTGACAAAGATCATAAATTAATATAGTACATTCTTTTAGAACGCCTTGCTTCTTGGACTGGCGAGATCAGATTACAATATAAGTTTCTACTAGTTGGCCAAGGAAGGGGGATGCCCTTCCTGGTGGCCCAGATACTCAAGTGCATGGCACTAGATATATTTTATATTTCCCTTACTCACAACATCCCTAGTTCACTACTTCAAACCTACAACAAGAACCATTGATGGAATCAATTGAAATTTGTATCATGAAATCTTGTAATTAAATTTTAAAACAATACTTATTGGTGATTTAGTGTTGTTTAGGACACATGCTTTGGGATTTTGGATGAAGCACATCATCGTGTCAAATCCTTTAGAGTAAAAAAATGAAGATCCAAGAAACTCTTTGAGGAGTTGTCTTAACAAGAGTTTCATAATTCCATTGAATGCATTACATATTGTTGTAGAGTATCAATGCATTGTTTTTCTAGAGATTTGAATATGTTTAACATGGATGGGGCATATCCAATTGGAACTATATTCTTGCTATCTTGTGGGAGCCCATTTTGTATAAAATTTATGTGTAACTGAAACAATCAACATACAAATATCCTTAGCAACATTGTTGAGATTTTTTTTGGTGATGATAGGTTTGGTTGTATTTCCTTAAGATAATTTTGTTTCCATTTTGTGGAAAAAAAAAACACTTGAATTTGGAGTTGGGTACAGAGGCACTCAATTGCCTAAATTCATGGGATTCATTCTATCACTTATGATTTTTCCCAAAATTTTGTGAGACCTATCCCCATAAGGAGTAATTCTGCCACAATACCCATGAGGTCCAAATAAAGAGTATGATCCCTTGATGTCCTTAGATATTTCAGATAGAAGTTAGAATTTCTAGATGAATTCATAAAGTACACATCAATGGATTGGAAATTTGAGTGGCAAGGATGAAGATTATAACTAGTAGCTTGAGAGCGATTTCTCAATGACATGGAGTAGAAATTGATGAATTTATGATAGACCCACCTTGGGGTATGAATTTGAAATGAATGGATGGAATGTATCTCAACACCTGTGAGATTCAACAAACATTGATCCATAGAAGAAACAATATTAGGACAATGATCTATGATAAGCATTTTGGCATCTCTACACTTGAACATAAAAATCATCGGAGTGTACCATATTAGACTTTGTAAAAGTACAACCTACACCATAAAACTTAATCATAAGTATCCATACATGGCATTGAGAAGATGAATCCCCACCATGAGCATATTTGACGAAGTGGATAACAAGAGCAATGTGATCAATCACTCCAAACTCATGTTTTCCCAAACTAACTATGATCCTCAAAAATACCAAAAATAATAAACTTTTTCAACAAATCTACAACTTTGAATTCATATCAATTTGTCACATTATGATTATTGGTGGAGATAAAATGGAGAGACAAAACAAATTACAAAAACATTGATAAAATGGTTTACACTAGAGGAATGATCAGGTGTAAGCATATTCCACCATTTCAGACACCCATATGCCAATATCATTTCTACATGCAACAGAACCATTACTTATGGACACGAAACCTTTTTTCCCATGGTATAAAGGAGGGTAGGTGACAAATGTAGGAAAAGGATAGGGGAGTGAACACTTTTTGAAAACGAGTGGTGGTTTAGTTGTTCATCATGCAATATCTCAAATGGTTGGGAGGTAAGTTTCACGCTCTTCCCACCCAAGTTCAAATCCCCAATGAGGCATTCATCCATTGTGTCTTGGATGAAAGGGTAGGTGTCCCTATTTGGGATGTCTCGACCCTATGTTGAGGCCCTAGTTTCATGTTAGGTGTGGTCTGTGGGTTGTTGCACCTAGCCCAAGTCTTATAGTGGCAACTAGTCAAATTCGAACCTGGGTATTAACCAGGTAATTTTGTCTAGTTACCAATTCCCCTATATCTAAAAAACAATATGGCGTTATTCCTAATTACATGCATTCAACATGATAAATATAACTTTGTTACATACCTTTTATATAATAGATACAACTTTTATATGTTAAAATAATAATAAATATAACCTTTCATAATAATAAGTGCATCATGATTATATTAATTACATGTATTACAATAATTGATGCATTAGATAACTCTAATATATATTATCTAAAAGACACAAGTATGCGTATAGACATCACCCCACATAATGGTTATTAAATATAAATAATATTAATTAAGTATATTACAACAACTCATCTCACCCACCATGAAATAATTATAATCATTAACAAGGAGATCTAAAATTCCTATTGTTATCACTGAAATTTCATCCGCACATGGTTACAAGAACTCAGCATCGTCAAGCAGTGATGAAGTCATCCATGGATATGAATTAATACCACAGCATTCAAAAAGGTAAAAAAACTATAAAAAGTAGTGAAAAATTGAAGAGCGCTATGAAGACATTGGGCGCGCGCGCATGCATGAAACATGAACGCCAAAATCGCGCACAGGCGCACGATGCGCGACTGTTATCACAAAAAGCCGCACACCTGCTAAACGACGCATTTATGAGAGTGGTTGGCCTCCCACCCACTTATGGTTCAGCTCCCAAGCTGATTTGACCCTCAAATCTGGACTGGATCCGATTGGTGGGCCGGTCAAAGACCTAGGAATGCCCTAAATGGCCTCTTTTCACACTACAAAGCAGTTAAACAATAACCCAAAGCAATGCTATAAAAAGCCATGGATGCACCTCATTTTTTCAAGGAATTCAAAGTAATGGTATGCTGCCTCTATTGTCTTGAGGACTCCATCCTTGTCAAGAGCATATTGGCACCATTGCATTGGACAATCCACCTCACCCATTGAGTGGATTTGTAAAGAGTTCTTTCATCATCATTTTCCATTTTTCTTTGTTGTAATAAGAGCTAGCTAGTGGGGGTCCAAGAGCCCTCCCTTGGAGGAAGAAGGGACTCATAGTCCCCTTTCTTCTTGGTGCTTTGTTTCACTAATAGATTAGCCTCAACATTGGTGATATGGTTCTTATGGTTCTTTTTGTTTCCATGTCCCTATGCTCATGAATTTAATTGTTATTGCATTTCTTAGTTTAATTCTTAATTGTAGTCTTTTATTTTCTTTCCCTAACTCTTTTCCTTACAGCTTTCCTGCTCAGCAGACCCAACTGAGCTTGCAAGCACCTCTATTTTTCTCACCAAGGTGATGAAATAGGCGCAACAGATTGGCGACACCACTGGGGAAAGGTATCATTTTCTTACCTCATTTGGGTTTTTCTTGCTCTTCTTTTAGTTTGTTTAACTTGCAGGTACACTAACCGGCCTAAGCCAACTTGCCAACCAGCCAATTCCAAGTTGAATTGAGAGAAATCCATTCGGATTTTTCATTCTCGGTCATGTGTCATATATGCGTGGGTTTTTAAGCCCAAAAACATGCATTGTGCGCACATGCACCTGATTCACAGTTCTTTTCTGCGCACGTGCACCTGTTGACTTGTCTCTGTTCGCGCGCATGTGCTCTGTGCGTCTCTGTGAAAAAATTCACATTGTAAAGTTTTTGAGATGTGGGGAAGGCCATTTGCCTTCTTAAAAATGATGTCAAACATGTTTTAAAGCTGCACCACACTTAGTCCCCTCATCATATAAAGGGGTTAGTAAAAAAAAAACACATAGGCACTTAGGAGGATAAAATCAATTTCCCTTATTTGCTTTTTGCCACATGGATGGCTTGTTTTGACTCACAAGATAAGTTGGAAATCATTTTT